>JASANG010004041.1:0-92221 GCA_030248215.1 Enoplolaimus lenunculus | reverse complement strand
GTTTTAGTACCTGAAAACACAATATGAGATATATGTAAAAATACACGTAACTGACATAATTGAAGTTGCAGAAAAGACAATAAGTTTATAAGAATTTAACAGGAATGTTAAACCATAGAGTTCCAACATTTAAAAATAAATACCCGGAGCCGGACCCGGAATTTATGATCCTAATTTTTTAAAGATAGGAAAGAATTTCTGTCTCCATCTATTTCTAACAGCTCAGTATTTAAAATATTAATGGGCAGTATGCAATGCGAAGCGACTAATGTCATTCACAACAATTTATTTGAAGTAAATCATAAAACAATGCACTATCTTTGCTAGGTATGTGCCGATACCAAAGTTTTTTCCCGGTGCCGATATCGATTATTTGGAAGATATACCGATGTCCATACCTATTCCAAGTTTAATACACAATGTTTAAAGAACAGATAGGATACATTACAACTGCAAGGACTCAAGTCTTAACAACTATAAAAGATCGTAATTGTATAGAATGGAGCTATTAATTCATTTTTTTCAAGGACAAACGCAATTATGGGTCATATACATTTATAACGTCTACGCTGTCGGTTTTGTATTTTTCGGGGATTCGTGTTTCGGGGAATTCTATGTCGGTTCCGTTCTTTCTTTTGATCTGGGCAGCTATCTATCGTGCTCGTAACCACGTCAAATCTATTTTGGGGTCTAACGGCTAATGGATCAGTACTTCAATTAAGATCGATCTCTCCGCAGGGAAACACGCGGGGTTAAAAAGTTTATATAAAAGTGAAATAGCAAATACGAAATGACGAATAAAATTTTAAAATTTAAAGCATCGAATTGTCAGGCACAGAATTATTTGGTAATAAAAATACAGAATTAACTTTTAGCTCTAAAACAATACTTTCGAAAATTAGAAACTTGTGCGCACAACTTTTAAAATAACTGCTATGGCCTTCTAAATGCAAGGAAATAGCTCAATCCTCGAAATAAACCACGTTTCTTTCACCATTAAGCAATGTCCGCGCTGCAGTGCTTAGGCGTAATTGCCTTGCTAAGAAAGGCCTCAATTCCACCTAAGCCTAAAACTGCTGCGTACCGCTTGCCGTAAATAACTACCAACACGACTGCTCACGCGAGCCAGTCGGTTTTACCGTTAACACAATACTCACCGTATACCGGGGAAAACAATTTGATCCAAGGGAGACACACGCAGGAGAAACTAAACTCACAGTCAATATTCCGGGAATAAGTCGCACTTTGAACAAAAATACATCTCCGTCATTAATGCTCAAAAATCCAACCAGGGCAAAAACACAACTGATAAAACTCAACCAACTGGGGAATTCTTAACTTAGAATTGATTTGGGTTATTTTTAGTAAGTTTTATATTAATTTTTATAGAATTTTGTTTAGAATATTGTTTTAGAATTATTTTACACGCACGACGCCGATATACTCAAAAACACACAAAAACAACACAAAAAACAATAACTAAAAATACCGTAAAAACCACGTAATAACCCTAGCTAGGTAATTATTTTTAAGTTTTAGAATAGATTTTTATAAATTTTTAGGAAAATATCCGGCACGACTTAAGAGTCGCACTCGGATATTGGCCAGCGGAGTCACAGCTCAGAAATAGGAAAAAGAGTGCTAAATAGGAGCCCAGGGCGCTTCATAAAAAGGGACAGCTGAGGGAGGGGTGATTTAGAAAATAAAAGTGAAAACCCAGAATTTCAAGGTGAGACACCACCTACATACACTGTGTTAAAAAATTTTACAGTCTATTCGCTTTACCCGGGACCAAAAACAACACTATAGCTTTGAATTAGGGTTGTACTGAGGGTGTTTTGAGACAGTGGGATTTGTCCCGAGCCAATTCGAAGGGAATGTGGACAGTAGTCAAGTGAAAAATGAAGTAAAAAATGCAGTTTGGCGGCGATTTATCCGGAACAGGAAAACATTACCGGAAACAGATCGGGAAAAAATTACCGGAAACAGAACCGGAACCGGAAAATTAAAAATACGTGCCACCGAAAAAAATGATTTATTTTTCTTTTTTACAATATTCGTGGAGAAACAACCCTAGTTGGAGATAGGTACATATTCACATTATCGGCTGTATTTTAGATTTTCATAATCCACAGAAACAAAATCTACCTTCAATGTTTTATTTTCGCGAGTGTCATAATGAAATCTATTTTATATATTTTGTTGCATAATACATGATAACCGCGCACGGGAATGATGAATCTAACGACATAGAGTGGGTTGACTGGCGGTATGTAATATGCGTCGCTGATCGCAGAGCGTGCGTATGTATATTATATTTCTAGTTCGGAGTTTAAATGAAGCACCACTTATTTCTAGATTAGAGGAATATATTTGAAAAATTAATATTGTTGTAGTCAGTTAGCTATCTTTGTTCTGTCATGGTGTACGATAAAGATGATAAAGATGATAAAGAAATTATTCTCGTTCGCATTAACCAGAGGACTTGGTCAAATTTCTAGCGTGTACGACTCATATTGGCGCAACGAACGGCGATTTTCAAATGGAACAGTATATTTGGAAAAGGAAGCAAGATGGAGTGCATATTATTAATTTGAAAAAGACATGGGACAAGGTGTGTTGAGTTTCAATTTAGATATTTGATTATCTTTGTTTATGTTAAGCGAAACTCATACATTGGTGGATGTCTTATGATTTAGTTAAGGATTGATCTTGTGAATGTTCTCTCACGTTTCATTCATTTAAAATCACCAGTCGCCATTATATCACTACAGGGTATCTCATTTCTCCAGTTCGAATATTTCCGGTGCCTTATATTGCATTTTCCAAGCCGAATTCAGATTTTGTGGCAGGGTGCCACCGAATCTAGGATTTGACCGAATCCGAATCCTGCATGTTGCAAATTTCAATTATATCTATAATGTGTTTCAGTATATCAACGCAATGCCAGCTGCATAACTTTTAAACGTTAGTATATTTCGTGCCCGACCTCAGTTTTGAGATTTGTGACCAGAAACAAAAATTTCTTATTAATATAACAAGATATCTAGATTCTTATTGTTAAAACTGAAAAAAACATGCCGAACACTGTTGGATTCGGCTTTTTCACATCCGAATCCGAACCACAAGTTTTTGCCGAATCCGAATCTGAACCTTTGTCCACCCTGCTTTGTTGACCATGCTAGTTTCGCGTGCATAAAATAATACGTATATTATTTGTCCTTCAGCTACTATTGGCTGCGCGAGCGATTGCTGCAATTGAAAATCCCGCCGAAGTTTTTGTTATTTCTGCCAGGCCGTATGGTCAACGTGCTGTGCTCAAATTTGCAGCACACACAGGCGCTACAGCTGTGGCGGGACGATTTACACCAGGTATATATGTTTGTACTCAATCAAAAGAAAGGGAAAAAATCGATTAAATGTTCGGACAGAACAGAAGCTAGAGGGTAAAAATAAAATGCAAAAATAATCATATATAGTACTGTGTATATGCGGCTTCCAGTAAAATTTAGTACGAAAACGGAATGAAATTCATCCTGAAATAGATTTTGGTAGACAGCTCTTAATGTACATCTTGTGTTAGTAGGTACGATGGAAAAACTAAGAAACTCATCTGTGAGTAGGGTGCGACCGGTTGTCCGGTTTCAGTTTAATATGCGGCAAAAACGGATATGCGGTATAAACTTACCGGATATTAACGGTGTGGTGCAGAATATCAAAAACTGCTCTTTACAACCAGGGTACAACCATAATTCCTATTCCGATTAGAATTCCGATTCCGAATACAATCAATCGGAATCGTAATTATAAATTGTAGGAACACAATAGTCGTTCATATTTTCGTTCGCATGTCAGTACTCAAGTAATATCAGACCTTATTTTGTACACTAGCAGCGTGGTAAGTAGGGAATGTCGCTAAACGAGTGTGCCCTTGAGTTGTTATGGTCAAAACCTGTACAGAAAGTGCACGAAATTTTTCATTTTTGTTCAGCACTTCTACCCAACAGCTATGTAATTTTACGGTTATAATTCTATAGGTACACTTTATAGAGCATTTCTTGAAAAAACTTTTGATCATTTTTAATTCTCTGTCAAATCATTCTATATACCAGTCATAGTGGAGTACTAGCGAAGCTCGAACACACTTAATCAATTAAGCTAATATGCAATTTGCAGGTTTGTAAAGAATTTATTCAAATCACTCGCACCCGAATACCCTTTAGTAACCCTAATAATTAATGAAATATTGCAAAAAGTTCTAATTTAACCTTATCAATTATGCTTATGTGCAAATTAGCTACCTATTAAGTAATTATTGATTTATCGGTTTTGAAGGTTAGTTTATAAACATTTTATTCAGATTACTCGCACCCAAAACACTTTATTGCTGAAATTATATTGCTTGTAACTATGGCGCAACCGGATATCCGGTCCGATTTATTATCTGGCAAAAGCGATATCCGGTTACGGTATTTGTATAAACCTACCGGATACCGGATATTTGCGGTTGTGGTGCCGAATATATAAAATTGGTTTTAAAAAGTAAGCGTCTTTAATATCTAGCTGCGCTTACATTAGCATCTTGCTGTGATTACATTTCTGGGCAAGCCAAGAAGTCCAAGTTTTGTTACGTTTTCTGTAAAACTCATTTTTTGCATTTTAATAATTTCAATTTGTTAGCAGCAATTATAAATTTTATAACAGACGAAACCTTGAGCACGCTTAAAATACAGCGAAAAAGAAATTAACATATGCAATATCCGGTGTCCGGTTCTTATTCCGGTAAAATATTCAATACGTATCCGTATTCTTCTGAAAGATATTGCCAGGCGAACACCAAATTTCTGTAATTTTCGTAAGAAAGACATGTTTTGCTTGACTGCAAAGCAAATAATTTTTGAAATGTACAACGAGTAAGCTTTGGAATCCATGAATGTATGTTGAAGCTTTCCACAAAAACGTACGAAATTATTCTAAGGCTCTTATTCGTACAGTCACAAAATTTGTAGTTCCGATTACGACTCCGGTATAAATTTTCTATTCCGATTCCGGTATAATCCAGTTCCGCTTTGCACCCTGTTTACAAGCTAGCGTCTTTAACATTTTGCTGGGATTGTATTTCTGGACAAGTCATGAAGGTTTAATTTTTGAGACTTTCAGAGCAAGAAGGTATAACCGCATTTTCGCAGTAAATGATTCCAGGTTAATCAGCAGCAATAATTATGCACTTTATAACAAGTGCAAACTTTAATCATGCTAAAAATACAGGAAAAATAAACTATTTTAACATATACAATAAAGATAATATTTTTATACACACGATCACAGAAAAAAATCATTAATGATAATTGATTTAAAGTTGATAAAGCTACAATTTTTTTGAAATCTTTAACCGAAAATTATTTTTGAAAGAAACCCAAAACACGACTAATTTTATTTTTAAAATAATGTACATTAAAAAATCTTTAAAAATATGCTCATCCCATTATATGTCACACTATTTTAGAAACTTTTCTGTATTGTTTACCCGTAGCAAAAACAAATTATTGCTCTAATTGATTGTACCAACCGAGTGTTTTGAGACCGTATAATTTGTACGGAGCGAGTTGAAGGATATGGCGACAGCGCAGCCAAGTGAAAGATAAAGTAAAAAATAAATTTTGGGGGATTTATTACGTACGTATTTAATTGTATGAAGCGGCAATTCAAAGCAGATAAAAATATTCAAAAGTTTTCTTAAAAATCTTATTTTTATTTCCTAACGGTTAGAAATTGACAACAAAAGTCTGACTAGTATTGGTTTTTCTCGAGCTTCCTTTTTTGACCGAGAACACCCATCCCTGCTGGTAATTAATATCCGATCGCACCCTGTTTTGGGGAAGTCGGAGTTTTGTCGAAATGGACAGTGTCGGTAAAAAACCGAGATTGAAGACAGAGACCAGTCAATGTTACAGGTAATGATGTCTCTTGCTATCGTGAATTCTTTCTAAACCTCAAGTTTTGTGAGTGCATCTTAGCCTGCAGAAATTTGAGTTTTTTATCTCCACCAGTTCACCGTACACTTAAATATGTATAATGTTAAGCGTAATAATGGTTCGCTGACCACTTAGCACATTTACTAATCAAATTCAGTCGGCGTTTCGCGAGCCTCGTCTACTGGTAGTCACAGATCCAAGGACGGACCATCAAGCTATCACAGAAGCGTCATACGTTAATATACCTGTAATCGCGTTTTGCAATACAGATTCTCCTCTGAAACTTATTGATATTGTAATTCCTTGCAACAACAAAGGACAACAGTCGATTGGATTGATGTGGTGGATGCTAGCACGAAGTTCTGATTATGAGAGTAAGTTAATAAATCTTATGTTTTGTCTGTAACTGCTGCTTTATTAAACACTATGTATGTATGTATATTACTAGTACACGTAGTTGCACACATGAGCAACTTTAAGCATATAAATACGCATGGGTTGGAGTTCCAGAATACTTTGATTTCAAAATGTTTAGCTTTCTAAACAATTTTCAAATCTGGCCCTTGTACGAAAAGCTCCTATTTCAAATCTAAAACTTCTGATGATTGTTCCTGCTTTTTAGATTTTAGAGGCTGTTTTTATAAGTCTTAGAATAACATAAACTATGCAAAAAGATTGTTATATTTGATGTGATTATTATTCATTTGCTCATAAAACAACGTATAAGAACATAATATCTGTACTTAATATGCATGTTTAAAGTCAGCTGAAATGATGTCCAAAATACGTATGGGCATTAGTTAATTAATTTACCGTTTAAGTTGTGACATAATCTGTACGTTTCTAATATGTTGCCTTCTCTGTTAGACTACACATGGACTTTGACAGCAAACGCTGATCCTAAACTTAAACAATGTTGGAATTACAGTAGTCCAGAGTTCAAATAAATGCCAGAAAACACCATATTCGGGCACTTCAATATCCGACTTCAGCACTCGGTTGTTGCTCGATCAAAGTCATATAATTAATTACATATTTCCCAAAAGACTTAATCAAGCTAACTTAGTATTACTTACTAAATTGTCATAATATTGTTATTATACTTGTAACTTTCTGACAAATTTTACTGCAAAATATTGTGATTTTGGTCATAAATAATAGTATAATATAAGTTACGTTAAGCTTTTCAATGATAAATATTAAAGATTTTCTAGGTCTGGCCCGGTAACGATGTTAAGTAAACAGGGACTAATTAAATGCAATGCTATACTTATGTCAGTCACACGTTACCGTACGTTCGGTCTGCACAAAAAATGTCCAAGAGTTTTGCGAAACGGTAAAGACGTCTTTAACAGTCAGTAGTTAATGCTTTTCGTCGTTTAACTATCTTTAGCTAGGTACGGACAAAATAAGTTTCTCTGAACTATGTCTGGACACGGAAAATATTAACCGTTGGACAGCCTATCTTAAAAGTATGAGGACTTATTTGGGTTAGATTAACTGAGAGAAAGCTATAAGAAAACCTACTCTAGGGCTTAAAGATAGCTTGTATCGAACTAAAATAGGTCTCCTGCACACGGGGTTCGAACCCCGACCATTGGCGTATTAACCATACGACCTTACCACTGTACTATCATTACACAGTAAAAATTGTTGATATCATGTTATAAGTTAAGGTATATTGTTTACAATAATACAACTTTAATAGCGTTGCCTATGTTATGTGCTTCGAATTCCGCGCTGGTAACCGAATTGGTAAAGCGGTGGACTCTCAATATCGAGGCCCTCGGATCAACTCCTTTTAATGGCCTAGTAATTTTTACCAAATCTTATTTACTATTGGTCCAGGAAAACAGAAATAAGAGAACTACACCGAAACCAATAACTTTCACTTTGTGCAAACTATATATGGACATTTCACTAAATAATTCAAACTATTGCGATAGTAGCCTAGTAGTGTAATTGTCCGGAATAGTTTCTCGATGCTGTTTTGTTCAAAGACAAGTGAAAATATGTGGACATTTTTTGTGCAATTCAAACATATGGTAACATGTGACCGACATTAATTCAATGCTCCTGCAGAGCGGCAGAAGTATCTGGTGTGTCGATCATGTATAAACTTTATAAAACATGTTCTTGTATTCATTTTTGCGTTACAGTATATCAAATAGCAAACCTTGGTTCGATTCAACATTTTATTTTTCAACAAAAACATGTTTCTATAGCAATAAACGATATTTAGACAAAACAAAATATATTTTTACAGAATATTCAAAATATTTTGGCCCTAAGGCTACTGTAACACTTATCCGCGTTGCGAAATCGATCGAAGAGGACGTTGATCAATGCCGAAACGAAATGTTCGATATGCGTGATGTGGGCATGTATAGTATAACTTTGATTTAAAAATTTTAGGCAACGCTTTTAAACTTTTCTATTACAGTCAAGGACAGAATTAAGTGGCAGAACCGGACGTCCACTCGGGGGTTAGCGCTACTTAGGATGCGTAAACGCGTAGCGCGATATAACGGATTTAATTCGAGAACGGACGAGGTAAAAATCGCGAGGGTGAGTTATGTTTATAATAGGTGTTAGTGATAAGTGTCGCGACCGCTTTTGCAGTTAATTCTGTCCGTGACTGTACTTTGATTTCAAAGACAGTTCTACACTTTTATGTGTATTTGGCATTTACCGACGTTCTTTAAAATACTAAAATGGTATTTTAGGGTCAGGTGTCACGCAAGTTGTCGGACGGTCTTCCTAAATTTATTTTGGACGGCAAGGAGATAATGGTAGATTTATACTTTTATCGCGATCCTGAAGAGCAAGATAAAGAGGAACAAGCTGAAAACAAAAATTAAGAAGCACGATATACTTATGTATATAATATTAAAAAGAATACGTAATATATAAACTGAGTATCTATACCTGATTTGACTGATTAGCTATGATGGATTTAGACAACATAGGAAATCTATTTTCACAATATTTGAGAAACGCTGGTAGCAACAAAAATGCCAGTAATCTTTTCGGACTAAACGTGCCAGCCAGTTGCAGTTGTTCTTATATCAGTAAGCTCGTGTTTGGAAACCGTAGCTTATTGTTCGTGCAAACTACGTGGACATTACACTGGGAAACACGAAAGATGCAGACATAGTGGTTACCTAGTGTTATTGTCCGGGCATCGTTTCTGGATATTTTCTGTGCAGACGTTAGAAGATGAATTTGAATTGTTGATGTAATTTTGATGTTATATATATCATATTGTGTTGCGAAAGCATTTTGAAACATTATAAAACTTTCTTCAAAATCGATAGTGATTGAAGAGCAAAAATACGATAGGATTTGCACCTTTTGACAGAGAAAACACAACAACTGGCAATATGCTGACCGCCTCAGTGGTATCAACAAGTGATCCTGAATGCTGAATAGAATTAGCGAATGTGTGTTCTGCTACACAGTGGAATTAAATGTCTGATGGTGACAAAAATATATCTAAAGAAGCGTGCACTTCTTTGACATCTTTGGCCGCTTGTTTACATTGTTTTAAAATAACACAAAATGTTGTCGTTGATTACCGCTGTTGAATTATTTTGTTGTTTGAAACTTATTTTGGTCTTTATTATAGTCTACGAATAAACAAGAAGTTGTGAATTAGTTTGTAACCAGGTTGTAAACATATAATAGGTCATCCACGTTATACTGTCTAAGCTGCTTTAAAAATAGTAAACTCGCTTCTTTGCAAAGGAGGTACAAAACAATACTGTTTTTGGGATATCTGGACATTGCAGATGGTATACATAGTTAGTCTGTTATGGCGGTTGCCCCTTCAGAGATAGAAGGAACAATGTGGACACTGGACACAGTGTCTGACAAAATGAGTTTTTTCGGACAGACTCTGTGTAATCGCTTAACAGAGTTGCTTCGTACAGACTTTGTGCAATAAGCGGATGCTTTTCTAACAGACTCAAGACAGAATAGCTGTCCTTTCTATAACTTATTGACAAAGTGGCATCTGCATGTGCGATAATGAGACCAGATATATCCTGTTCAGAGGGATTCTGTTGTCAGGTGGGTCAGGGTGCAACCGGAATTCCGGTTCCGGCATTTTTTCACCTTCCGGTTCCGGTAAATTTTTACCGGATTTAAAAATTCCGGTGTTATAATTTGGCCGTTTTCTTAACTTTGCTAATTTTTAAGAATCTCTTTTGAAAGCCACTTGTACTCCAAATATAAGCCAATGATGGTGGATTTCACTTCAGTCGACGACGAAAATCTAAAATACAACAAATAAAATAAATACCTATGTTCGACTAAGGTTATTTCACAAATAATAGAGCAAAAAATAAGATTAAAATGAAATTTTTGGTGAAATGCATTTTTCATTTTCCGGTTCCGGTAAAATTTTCAAATTCCGGTTCCGGTAAATTGTAATTTCGGTTGCACCCTGAGGTGGGTGTACACAGGGTGTGAGTATGTAGCTTAGGGGCCACCATTGCATTCAGATTCTTAATCAAATTGCATTCAGGCATTAATATTTACTTTTATATTAAATAATGCCTACAACCAGTGATCACGATGTCATTGGTATTGCTGGAGGCGGCAGTATTTTGTCGAGGAGACTTCCACCTTAACTGATCAACCACAAACCCCAATGGACACGGCAGCAATTGATCACAATCAGGATTAAGTGAGGGTAATAATGATGCAAATGAATTAAAAGGGGACTATGCGAACTTATTACGGTCTAGAACACTCTATGTAACTAATCTTAAATATCATGGTCTTAATAACTTAACGTGCGTAGAAGTGCTGAACGCTGTTAATAAGGTTTTCACTGTCCAGGGCGGTGAGAAGTTTAGTAATAGTGTTAAAATTATTTTCCCATCCAAGGACATTGCATCTATAGCAGCAGGTAAATCAATAAAAATTGGGGACTCGGAGGTAATTCTAGAAATTCCTCGCGACGCAACATTGCAATCTCCTTTTATTGTTCGAACTGTACATCTATATGGCGTCCCTTTGAAGTTCCGGATAAAGCGCTACAGTCGTTCTTATCTACAAAAAAAATTAAGTGCTTTCAACCTGGTCGTTTCATCAAGCATCGAGGAAGTGAATACATCTAAGTGGTCGAAGTTTCTTAGTCCAGATCCGCCGCGACTATAAAATACCTCCTCGGCTCCAATGGTGCGATCCTCATTTTAGGCGCGGATATATTATAATTCGGGCATGGTACCGGGTATGGGTCGTATTGCAAATCATGTTATAAATTTGGACTGAAATTATTGTGTTGATTTTCTGCTTGAACAACCTGAGTGACACACTAGCTAAACACAAAAGAAAGCAAGAACCCAAACACAAGAAACACAACAATAAAAACAAGCCTGAGAGTGCTTTGAACTTAAAGACGCATATAGATGTAAAGTTCGAACAATAAAAGGAGATTGCAATGTTCGTGGAGAATTTCTAGAATTACCTCCAGTTTTTTTGATTTACCTGCTGCTATGATGCAATGTCCTTGGATGGGAAAATAATTTTAACACTATTACTAACTTCTCACCGCCCTGGACAGTGAAAACCTTATTAACAGCGTTAGCACTTCTACGCACGTTAAGTTATTAAGACCATGATATTTAAGATTAGTTAATAGAGTGTTCTAGACCGTAATAATTCGCATAGTCCCCTTTTAATTTATTTGCATATTATTACCCTCGACGTCGTAATCCTATTTATAATTTGCTTCATTGGTTTGTGTTGATTTAGGTGGAGTCTCCTCGACAAAATACTGCGCCTCCAGCAATACCATGACATCGTGATCACTGGTTGTAGGATTATTTAATATAAAAGTAAATATTAATGCCTGAATGCAATTTGATTAAAATCTAATGAATGTGCCCCTAAGCTACATACTCACACCCTGTGTACACCCACCTCAGGGTGCAACCGAAATTACAATTTACCGGAACCGGAATTTGAAAATTTTACCGGACCCGGAAAATGAAAAATGCATTTACAAAAATTTATTTTAATTTATTTTTTGCTCTATTATTTGTGAAATAACCTTAGTTGAACATAGTATTTTTTTATTTGTTGTATTTTAGATATGTCTCGACTGAGTGAAATCCATATTGCTTATATTTGGAGTACAAGTGGCTTTCAAAAGAGATTCTTAAAAATTAGCAAAGTTAAGAAAACGGCCAAATTATAACACCGGAATTTTTAAATCCGGTAAAAATTTACCGGAACCGGAAGGTGAAAAAATGCCGGAACCGGAATTCCGGTTGCACCCTGACCCACCTGACAACAGAATCCCTCTGAACAGGATATATCTGGTCTCATTATCGCACATGCAGATGCCACTTTGTCAATAAGTTATAGAAAGGACAGCTATTCTGTCTTGAGTCTGTTAGAAAAGCATCCGCTTATTGCACAAAGTCTGTACGACGCAACTCTGTTAAGCGATTACACAGAGTCTGTCCGAAAAAACTCATTTTGTCAGACACTGTGTCCAGTGTCCACATTGTTCCTTCTATCTCTGAAGGGGCAACCGCCATAGACTACTATGTATACTATCTGATTCTCCAAAGTATTGTTTTGTCCTCTTTGCAAGAAGCGAGTTACATTTTTAAAGCAGCTTAGACGTATACGTGGATGCTATTTATGTTTACACCTGGTTACAACTATTCAATTCTTGTTTATTCGTAGACTATAATAAGACCATAAGTTTAAACAAAAAATATTAAAGCGAATACGACAATTTTGTTATTTTAAAACAATGTAAACAAGGAAAGATTAAAGAATACGCTTGATATTTTCATGATTAATCCATTTAGGAACCCTTTAACTTATAGATGGTGATGTTTTGTAGTAACCGTTAATGTGTTGCTGTTCAATCTTGATTTTAAATTTAATTTTCGCAACACAATATGATATATATAACATCAAAATTACATCAACAATTCAAATTCATCTTCTAATTCAAGAATAAAATGATAAACTAGACTATTTCATTTTCAATAAAAGTTAAACGCTAAATAAAAAACATTCTTTTGTCTAAGTTAAAGGAAAAATTCCTATTTTTAAATCAAATACTCACAAAAATAAGTAGGACTCAACAGGAATTTAATCATTATTTCGTAATTTATATACAACTAACGTCATATCGTGCTTCTGCGGCACCATCAACATCTTTTGGTTTTTCAGCTTGTTCCTCTTTATCTTGCTCTTCAGGATCGCGATAAAAGTATAAATCTACCATTATCTCCTTGCCGTCAAATTTAAAACCTCGACAACTTGTGAACCTTAAAATACTTAGTTTTAAAACGTCGGTAAATGCCAAATACACATAAAAGTGTAGAACTGTCTTTGAAATCAAAGTACAGTCACGGACAGAATTAACTGCAAAAGCGTCGAAAACGGGAATAATCTGAGAATGCTGAAGATTTACGACGCAAAAACGACAGGTTAATAACAATCTACGATCGCGCTAAACCGCGACTGCGACCGCGGTTCAAACCGCGACTGCGGACGCAATTAAAATCGCGTCTGTGATCGCGTCTCAAACCGCGTTTGAGACGCGATCGCTGAAACAGTCAGGCGCGGCTACAAAACCGCAACCGCAGTGGACGCAATCGCGGTTTCTGCGCACTTAATTCTGTCCTTGACTGTAATAGAAAAGTTTAAAAGCGTTGCCTAAAATTTTTAAATCAAAGTTATACTATACATGCCCACATCACGGCACTATCGAACATTTCGTTTCGGCATTGATCAACGTCCTGCTTCGATCCGGTATTTCGCAACGCCGGATAAGTGTTACAGTAGCCTTAGGGCCAAAATATTTTGAATATTCTGTAAAAATATATTTTGTTTTGTCTAAATATCGTTTATTGCTATAGAAACATGTTTTTGTTGAAAAATAAAATGTTGAATCGAACCAAGGTTTGCTATTTGATATACTGTAACGCAAAAAATGAATACAAGAACATGTTTTATAAAGTTTATACATGATCGACACACAGGATACTTCTGCCGCTCTGCAGGAGCATTGAATTAATGTCGGTCACATGTTACCATATGTTTGAATTGCACAAAAAATGTCCACATATTTTCACTTGTCTTTGGACACAAAACAGCATCGCAGAAACTATGTCCGGACAATTACACTAGCTAGGCTACTATGTGCGCACATAGTTTGAATTATTTCGTGAAATGTCCATATATAGTTTGCACAAAGTGAAAGTTATTGGTTTCGGTGTAGTTCTCTTATTTCTGTTTTCCTGGACCAATAGTAAATAAGATTTGGTAAAAATTACTAGGCCATTAAAAGGAGTTGATCCGAGGGCTCTATGAGAGTCCACGCTTTACCAATTCGGTTACCAGCGCGGAATTCGAAGCACATAACATAGGCAACGCTATTAAAGTTGTATTATTGTAAACAATATACCTTAACTTATAACATGATATCAACAATTTTTACTGTGTAATGATAGTACAGTGGTAAGGTCGTATGGTTAATACGCCAATGGTCGGGGTTCGAACCCCGTGTGCAGGAGACCTATTTTAGTTCGATACAAGCTATCTTTAAGCCCTAGAGTAGGTTTTCTTATAGCTTTCTCTCAGTTAATCTAACCCAAATGAGTCCTCATACTTTTAAGATAGGCTGTCCAACGGTTAATATTTTCCGTGTCCGGACATAGTTCAGAGAAACTGTATTTTGTCCGTACCTAGCTAAAGATGGTTAAACGACGAAAAGCATTAACTAGCTGACTGTTAAAGGACGTCTTTACCGTTTCGCAAAACTCTTGGACATTTTTTGTGCAGACCGAACGTACGGTAACGTGTGACTGACATAAGTATAGCATTGCATTTAATTAGTCCCTGTTTACTTAGACATCGTTACCGGGGCCAGACCTAGGAAAATCTTTAATATTTATCATCGAAAAGCTTAACGTAACTCTATATTATACTATTATTTATGACCAAAATCACAATATTTTGCAGTAAAATTTGTCAGAAAGTTACAAGTATAATAACAATATTATGACAATTTAGTAAGTAATACTAAGTTAGCTTGATTAAGTCTTTTGGGAAATATGTAATTAATTATATGACTTTGGATCGAGCAACAACCGAGTGCTGAAGTCGGATATTGAAGTGCCCGAATATGGTGTTTTCTGGCATTTATTTGAACTCTGGACTACTGTAATTCCAACATTGTTTAAGTTTAGGATCAGCGTTTGCTGTCAAAGTCCATGTGTAGTCTAACAGAGAAGGCAACATATTGAGAAACGTACAGATTATTTCACAACCTTAAACGGTAAATCTACATTAAGCTGGAACGCCCCACGTACGTATTTTGGACATCATTTCAGCTGACTTTAAGACATGCATATTAAGTACAGATATTATGTTCTTATACGTTGTTTTATGAGCAAATGAATAATAATCACATCAAATATAACAATCTTTTTGCATAGTTTATGTTATTCTAAGACTTATAAAAACAGCCTGCTAAAATCTAAAAAGCAGGAACAATCATCAGAAGTTTTAGATTTGAAATAGGAGCTTTTCGTACAAGGGCCCAGATTTGAAAATTGTTTAGAAAGCTGAAACATTTTGAAATCAAAGTATTCTGGAACTCCCAACCCATGCGTATTTATATGCTTGAAAGTTGCTCATGTGTGCAACTACGTGTACTAGTAATATACATACATACATAGTGTTTAATAAAGCAGCAGTTACAGACAAAACATAAGATTTATTAACTTACTCTCATAATCAGAACTTCCCGTGCTAGCATCCACCACATCAATCCAATCGACTGTTGTCCTTTGTTGTTGCAAGGAATTGCAATATCAATAAGTTTCAGAGGAGAATCTGTATTGCAAAACGCGATTACAGGTATATTAACGTATGACGCTTCTGTGATAGCTTGATGGTCCGTCCTTGGATCTGTGACTACCAGTAGACGAGGCTCGCGAAACGCCGACTGAATTTGATTAGTAAATGTGCCTGAAAGTGGTCAGCGAACCATTATTACGCTTAACATTATACATATTTAAGTGTACGGTGAACTGGTGGAGATAAAAAACTCAAATTTCTGCAGGCTAAGATGCACTCACAAAACTTGAGGTTTAGAAAGAATTCACGATAGCAAGAGACATCATTACCTGTAACATTGACTGAGACTTTTAAAATGGTCTCTGTCTTCAATCTCGGTTTTTTACCGACACTGTTCATTTCGACAAAACTCCGACTTCCCCAAAACAGGGTGCGATCGGATATTAATTACCAGCAGGGATGGGTGTTCTCGGTCAAAAAACGAGCTCGAGACCGAAACCCAACCTACTGAGTCCGAGACTTTTGGTCTCGGTCAATTTCTAACCGTTACCGGAAATAAAAATAAGATTTTTAAGAAAACTTTTGAATATTTTTATCTGCTTTGAATTGCCGCTTCATACAATTAAACTACGTACGTAATAAATCGCCGCCAAAATTTATTTTTTACTTTATCTTTCACTTGGCTGCGCTGTCGCCATATCCTTCAACTCGCTCCGTACAAATTATACTGTCTCAAAACACCCTCGGTTCGGTACAATCCCTAATTTAGAGCAATAATGTTGTTTTTGCTACCGGGTAAACCGAATACACTGGAAAAGTTTCTAAAATAGTGTGACGCTATTAATGCGGATGACCCATAACTTTTTAAACGATGCTTTTAATGTACAATTTATGCTTTGACACAATAAAATTAGTCGTGTTTTGGGTTTCCTTTCAAAAATAGAATTTCGGTTAAAGATTTCAAAAAAATTGTAGCTTTATCAACTTTAAATCAATTATCATTAATGATTTTTTCTGTGATCGTGTGTATAAAAATATTATCTTTATTGTATATGTTAAAATAGTTTATTTTTCCTGTATTTTTAGCATGCTTAAAGTTTGCACTTGTTATAAAGTGCATAATTATTGCTGCTGATAACCTGGAATCATTTACTGCGAAAATGCGGTTAACCTCTCGCTCTGAAAGTCTCAAAAATTAAACCTCATGACTTGTCCAGAAATACAATCCCAGCAAAATGTTAAAGACGCTAGCTTGTAAACAGGGTGCAAAGCGGAACTGGATTATACCGGAATCGGAATAGAAAATTTATACCGGAATCGTAATCGGAACTACAAATTTTGTGACTGTACGAATAAGAGCCTTAGAATAATTTCGTACGTTTTTGTGGAAAGCTTCAACATACATTCATGGATTCCAAAGCTTACTCGTTGTACATTTCAAAAATTATTTGCTTTGCAGTCAAGCAAAACATGTCTTTCTTACGAAAATTACAGAAATTTGGTGTTCGCCTGGCAATATCTTTCAGAAGAATACGGATACGTATTGAATATTTTACCGGAATAAGAACCGGACACCGGATATTGCATATGTTAATTTCTTTTTCGCTGTATTTTAAGCGTGCTCAAGGTTTTCGTCTGTTATAAAATTTATAATTGCTGCTGACAAATTGAAATTATTAAAATGCAAAAAATGAGTTTTACAGAAAACGTAACAAAACTTGGACTTCTTGGCTTGCCCAGAAATGTAATCACAGCAAGATGCTAATGTAAGCGCAGCTAGATATTAAAGACGCTTACTTTTAAAAACCAATTTTATGATATTCGGCACCACAACCGCAAATATCCGGTATCCGGTAGGTTTATACAAGATACCGTAACCGGATATCGGTTTTTGCCAGATAATAAATCGGAACCGGATATCCGGTTGCGCCATAGTTACAAGCAATATAATTTCAGCAATAAAGTGTTTTGGGTGCGAGTAATCTGAATAAAATGTTTATAAACTAACCTTCAAAACCGATAAATCAATAATTACTTAATAGGTAGCTAATTTGCACATTAGCATAATTGATAAGGTTAAATTAGAACTTTTTGCAATATTTCATTAGTTATTAGGGTTACTAAAGGGTATTCGGGTGCGAGTGATTTGAATAAATTCTTTACAAACCTGCAAATTGCATATTAGCTTAATTGATTAAGTGTGTTCGAGCTTCGCTAGTACTCCACTATGACTGGTATATAGAATGATTTGACAGAGAATTAAAAATGATCAAAAGTTTTTTCAAGAAATGCTCTATAAAGTGTACCTATAGAATTATAACCGTAAAATTACATAGCTGTTGGGTAGAAGTGCTGAACAAAAATGAAAAATTTCGTGCACTTTCTGTACAGGTTTTGACCATAACAACTCAAGGGCACACTCGTTTAGCGACATTCCCTACTTACCACGCTGCTAGTGTACAAAATAAGGTCTGATATTACTTGAGTACTGACATGCGAACGAAAATATGAACGACTATTGTGTTCCTAAAATTTATAATTACGATTCCGATTGATTGTATTCGGAATCGGAATTCTAATCGGAATAGGAATTCTGGTTGTACCCTGGTTGTAAAGAGCAGTTTTGTGATATTCTGCACCACAACCGTTAATATCCGGTAAGTTTATACCGCATATCCGTTTTTGCCGCATATTAAACTGAAACCGGACAACCGGTCGCACCCTACTCACAGATGAGTTTCTTAGTTTTTCCATCGTACCTACTAACACAAGATGTACATTAAGAGCTGTCTACCAAAATCTATTTCAGGATGAATTTCATTCCGTTTTCATACTAAATTTTACTGGAAGCCGCATATACACAGTACTATATATGATTATTTTTGCATTTTATTTTTACCCTCTAGCTTCTGTTCTGTCCGAACATTTAATCGATTTTTTCCCTTTCTTTTGATTGAGTACAAACATATATACCTGGTGTAAATCGTCCCGCCACAGCTGTAGCGCCTGTGTGTGCTGCAAATTTGAGCACAGCACGTTGACCATACGGCCTGGCAGAAATAACAAAAACTTCGGCGGGATTTTCAATTGCAGCAATCGCTCGCGCAGCCAATAGTAGCTGAAGGACAAATAATGTAGGTATTATTTTATGCACGCGAAACTAGCATGGTCAACAAAGCAGGGTGGACAAAGGTTCAAATTCGGATTCGGCAAAAACTTGTGGTTCGGATTCGGATGTGAAAAAGCCGAATCCAACAGTGTTCGGCATGTTTTTTTCAGTTTTAACAATAAGAATCTAGATATCTTGTTATATTAATAAGAAATTTTTGTTTCTGGTCACAAATCTCAAAACTGAGGTCGGGCACGAAATATACTAACGTTTAAAAGTTATGCAGCTGGCATTGCGTTGATATACTGAAACACATTATAGATATAATTGAAATTTGCAACATGCAGGATTCGGATTCGGTCAAATCCTAGATTCGGTGGCACCCTGCCACAAAATCTGAATTCGGCTTGGAAAATGCAATATAAGGCACCGGAAATATTCGAACTGGAGAAATGAGATACCCTGTAGTGATATAATGGCGACTGGTGATTTTAAATGAATGAAACGTGAGAGAACATTCACAAGATCAATCCTTAACTAAATCATAAGACATCCACCAATGTATGAGTTTCGCTTAACATAAACAAAGATAATCAAATATCTAAATTGAAACTAAACACACCTTGTCCCATGTCTTTTTCAAATTAATAATATGCACTCCATCTTGCTTCCTTTTCCAAATATACTGTTCCATTTGAAAATCGCCGTTCGTTGCGCCAATATGAGTCGTACACGCTAGAAATTTGACCAAGTCCTCTGGTCTCAATGCGAACGAGAATAATTCTTTATCATCTTTATCATCTTTATCGTACACCATGACAGAACAAAGATAGCTAACTGACTACAACAATATTAATTTTTCAAATATATTCCTCTAATCTAGAAATAAGTGGTGCTTCATTTAAACTCCGAACTAGAAATATAATATACATACGCACGCTCTGCGATCAGCGACGCATATTACATACCGCCAGTCAACCCACTCTATGTCGTTAGATTCATCATTCCCGTGCGCGGTTATCATGTATTATGCAACAAAATATATAAAATAGATTTCATTATGACACTCGCGAAAATAAAACATTGAAGGTAGATTTTGTTTCTGTGGATTATGAAAATCTAAAATACAGCCGATAATGTGAATACGTACCTATCTCCAACTAGGGTTGTTTCTCCACGAATATTGTAAAAAAGAAAAATAAATCATTTTTTTCGGTGGCACGTATTTTTAATTTTCCGGTTCCGGTTCTGTTTCCGGTAATTTTTTCCCGATCTGTTTCCGGTAATGTTTTCCTGTTCCGGATAAATCGCCGCCAAACTGTATTTTTTACTTCATTTTTCACTTGACTACTGTCCACATTCCCTTCGAATTGGCTCGGGACAAATCCCACTGTCTCAAAACACCCTCAGTACAACCCTAATTCAAAGCTATAGTGTTGTTTTTGGTCCAGGGTAAAGCGAATAGACTGTAAAAATTTTTAACACAGTGTATGTAGGTGGTGTCTCACCTTGAAATTCTGGGTTTTCACTTTTTATTTTCTAAATCACCCTCCCTCAGCTTTCCCTTTTTATGAAGCGCCCTGGGCTCCTATTTAGCACTCTTTTTCCTATTTCTGAGCTGTGACTCCGCTGGCCAATATCCGAGTGCGACTCTTAAGTCGTGCCGGATATTTTCCTAAAAATTTATAAAAATCTATTCTAAAACTTAAAAATAATTACCTAGCTAGGGTTATTACGTGGTTTTTACGGTATTTTTAGTTATTGTTTTTTGTGTTGTTTTTGTGTGTTTTTGAGTATATCGGCGTCGTGCGTGTAAAATAATTCTAAAACAATATTCTAAACAAAATTCTATAAAAATTAATATAAAACTTACTAAAAATAACCCAAATCAATTCTAAGTTAAGAATTCCCCAGTTGGTTGAGTTTTATCAGTTGTGTTTTTGCCCTGGTTGGATTTTTGAGCATTAATGACGGAGATGTATTTTTGTTCAAAGTGCGACTTATTCCCGGAATATTGACTGTGAGTTTAGTTTCTCC
The DNA here is from genome assembly GCA_030248215.1 of Enoplolaimus lenunculus. NCBI lineage: Eukaryota > Metazoa > Nematoda > Enoplea > Enoplida > Thoracostomopsidae > Enoplolaimus > Enoplolaimus lenunculus. The sequence goes on along the minus strand of JASANG010004041.1, from coordinate 71,260 downwards.
TGCGTGTGTCTCCCTTGGATCAAATTGTTTTCCCCGGTATACGGTGAGTATTGTGTTAACGGTAAAACCGACTGGCTCGCGTGAGCAGTCGTGTTGGTAGTTATTTACGGCAAGCTGTACGCAGCAGTTTTAGGCTTAGGTGGAATTGAGGCCTTTCTTAGCAAGGCAATTACGCCTAAGCACTGCAGCGCGGACATTGCTTAATGGTGAAAGAAACGTGGTTTATTTAGAGGATTGAGCTATTTCCTTGCATTTAGAAGGCCATAGCAGTTATTTTAAAAGTTGTGCGCACAAGTTTCTAATTTTCGAAAGTATTGTTTTAGAGCTAAAAGTTAATTCTGTATTTTTATTACCAAATAATTCTGTGCCTGACAATTCGGTGCTTTAAATTTTAAAATTTTATTCGTCATTTCGTATTTGCTATTTCACTTTTATATAAACTTTTTAACCCCGCGTGTTTCCTGCGGAGCGATCGATCTTAATTGAAGTACTGATCCATTAGCCGTTAGACCCCAAAGTAGATTTGACGTGGTTACGAGCACGATAGATAGCTGCCCAGATCAAAAGAAAGAACGGAACCGACATAGAATTCCCCGAAACACGAATCCCCGAAAAATACAAAACCGACAGCGTAGACGTTATAAATGCATATGACCCATAATTGCGTTTGTCCTTGAAAAAAATGAATTAATAGCTCCATTCTATACAATTACGATCTTTTATAGTTGTTAGGACTTGAGTCCTTGCAGTTGTAATGTATCCTATCTGTTCTTTAAACATTGTGTATTAAACTTGGAATAGGTATGGACATCGGTATATCTTCCAAATAATCGATATCGGCACCGGGAAAAAACTTTGGTATCGGCACATACCTAGCAAAGATAGTGCATTGTTTTATGATTTACTTCAAATAAATTGTTGTGAATGACATTAGTCGCTTCGCATTGCATACTGCCCATTAATATTTTAAATACTGAGCTGTTAGAAATAGATGGAGACAGAAATTCTTTCCTATCTTTAAAAAATTAGGATCATAAATTCCGGGTCCGGCTCCGGGTATTTATTTTTAAATGTTGGAACTCTATGGTTTAACATTCCTGTTAAATTCTTATAAACTTATTGTCTTTTCTGCAACTTCAATTATGTCAGTTACGTGTATTTTTACATATATCTCATATTGTGTTTTCAGGTACTAAAACCCTATTTCCTGACCAAATTCTATGCGCTCTGTTCAATGCACTTTCCCTTTTCTGCAAATAATTTCCCCTTTGACCCTTTTGTGCCAGTTCCTACATGTCATATTTCTAGTGACTTTATATACGCTTATTTCCATGTTTTCAGGCGTCCCCTCCCAGTTTCCTACTAATTTCAAGGTGCTCATTCGATTTCGCAGCTCCATTTCTTCAAATTCTGCCCCGTTTGTGTCTTATTTGTCATAATTCTGCCTATTGGATGAGTATTGAACGAATTGAGTAGTTCTGGGTATGTCAGTCTAGGTAGGAACCGGGACTTCAGACCGTTAACTAAGCAGCTGGAAAAGCGAGCTAGAGCGAGGATCGAACTCTTAGCCTATGGATCCTTAAGCGAGCACTCTACCACTGCGCCACGTAGCCCGCCTCTCCAACTGCATTTTTCGTCGACTATATGTGTCGACTGTACAACACAATGTGCATTGCATTTACTGCATATGCACTAGGACAAGCATGTCTCACATGCTTACATGCCCTTTTTTCAACAAGGTCGTCCCTTGACCGTCCATCCTATTCTCGACTGGATACCGTGTTCATAGCGCGGCAGTTTGCCATTGCGCTCACGGCGTAGGCCCCGTGTCAGTCTAGGTAGGAACCGGGACTTCAGACCTTTAACTAAGCAGCTGGAAAAGCGAGCTAGAGCGAGGATCGAACTCTTAGCCTATGGATCCTTAAGCGAGCACTCTACCACTGCGCCACGTAGCCCGCCTCTCCAACTGCATTTTTCGTCGACTATATGCGTCGACTGTACAACACAATGTGCATTGCATTTACTGCATATGCACTAGGACAAGCATGTCTCACATGCTTACAGGGTATTCGCATGGTAACTTATCAAGGGTATTGTGTGTGTCTGACTTAGGTTTACGTGTAAAAGATATAATTATATACGGACGTGTTAAAAATATAACTTCTTGCCTTGACGGAACCAAATAAAGTATTACATCGAGGTCGGTATAGTTCTTTTAGTAAAAATAGTAATTTTCAGGCCAGGGAAATAAGTACTTGCTGCTTTCGTATTGTATGCATTGTTTGTGTAACTGTGCCCGGACGTATTTTTGAATAAGTGCTCCACATTATCGTTTGGTAACGAGTTGGCACATACAGAATACCGTAACGGTGTGTTATTCCCCTAGCTCAAGCACATATTCCAGTTATTACAATCCCTAGCTATGATACTAAAAGGAATATTTATTAAGAATTACAAATTGAGTTAAATTTCGATTTAAATAGGCTAAGTTTGGACAATTATTTCAGCAATTCAAAGTTAACAACTAACTTCTATTTTTATACTATGATATGTAAATATCTAGTAATGGTGAAGTGATGTTTATTGGAATGCTGCACATAGAAACGTACGACATAGCGCAATTATCGCATATTAAACGAGTTTAACAGTTCTTGTGTCCGAAACATGTAATATTTACATTTACTGCGTTTCCTACGAGCCAAAGTCTAACACATTTGGGCATTCCGTCAGAACGAAAATTTGTTTTATTCAGCACATAAAGTCAAGTCGAAGTCCAGAAATAAGTACCTTGTCGGGGAAGAAAGTTTTTGCGGAAAATTTTGAACTAACTCAAAGTTGTGAAAACAAGATTACACCAGTTTAATATTAAAAAGGAACTCAATTGAAAAGTTCATTATTCGCTACAATAATCATACTGTGGAAATATTTGTCATTTTGTTTAATGAGAAAGCTTAGCTAGTATAGTATTTACCACTGCCAAAATCCTGAAAATTTTTAATAAGGTTTGTTTTGTCCTATTATCAATTCTGACGTAAAACCGGTTTTAAGCAATTAAAAAGCGCGATATGAAAACATTTTGCTGTGTTTAAGATTATATTTTTGGCAAATATATGCATTGCTTGTGTAATAAACCATGTTTGTTTTCGTCAAATCTTTTTAGATGTTAATGTTTAATGTGGTAATTCATCGTTTTACTATTCGTCATTTCAGTCTTTAAAACTGGCAGATACGGCTCCTTCGCTAGATCCCATGGCATCGGTGCCGCTGGGGCCCGTGTCAGCGGCGGGGATTTTAGCGTTGCCTGGTACGGGAGACCAATTGAGTCAAACGTCTTCCACGGAAATTCGAGTTGAGCGCGTTACGCATCACTGGACCGTTAAAAATTTTTCTCACTGCTATCAAGAGTATTTGGAAAATTTTGTGCACCTTGTCAAAGGTTAGTGTTTACTGATGAGTATTTTTAGGTTTTCTATAGGTACTGAATTGTGTTGGCATTGGTCCACAGTTATAAGCGGATGCATGCAGACTGAAAAGGGTCACGCTGATGCTGCATGGGACAGGCTGACGTATTTAGACTATGCGAGTCTTGTCGGTGCTTCCAAAGGCAGAAAGCATATTTTGGTTCATTTGCTTTTCAATTAAGCTAATACCAGGGACAACCGAAATTACAATTTACCGGAACCCGAACTCTAATTTGAAAAAATTGCCGGAAACGGAACCGGAACTGGAAAATGATAAGTACATCCAACCGCAAAATTCATTTTAATTTTGTTTTTGTAATATTATTGGCAAAATAATTCTGGTTGGAGATAGGTATTCACTGTATCTGCTGTGTTTAAGATATCATAATCCGCAGAAGCAAAATCTACCTTCGATGGTTTATTTTCGGCGATTGTCAAGGTTTGCATACTATACTAATTAAATGTATTTAATTTTTATCGTCATTTTTCCTTTTTTAGTAAAATATCTTCATTTCCACCGACCAAATTTTAATTTACCGGAATCGGAAGGTGAAAAAATGTCACAACTGGAATTCCGGTTGCACCCTTGCTAATACATATCTTATATATCAGGGTGCATACTGAAACTGGATTGTTCGGGAATCGGAAGCAGAATAGGAACTACAAACTTTGTGACTATAATCTAGATTCCGATTCTGATTAATTGTGCAATCGGAATCGGAACTAGTTTGGTTACAGGGAAATAATTTGTGCAACGCCTCCTGTGTTTGTACGACTTGAATACATACGTAATGATATACGTATTTATATTATTTTCAAAATTAGGTGATGACGCTTTGACATGGTCGATTAAAATCTATCCCAAGGGAAATGGAGAAAACAATAAGGACTTCGTGTTTCTCTGCCTGAATCGCCTACTGGGACCTCCATCGTCGAAGTTTAACAAAGTCGGGTTCAAAAGTAGATTTTTTCTGCGAAATTCAGAAACGAAGGTGAATGTTGCATATTCTTGATCTGTTTTGCAAGCTTTGTGTTTTCTGGAAGTGGAACAAAATGAAACATTGCGAGAAATGGTCAAGTTATCAAATTATGATTTGCAGACTTGCACTTTGGAATGAACCAATACATTTTACTTGCTGATGACTCAATGCAATTCTGGTTAAAACCTGTGGTCTGGCGGCTGGTGCCTATGCTTGTTCGCAATTCCATCATTTATTCGTATCAAACCACGTTTATTATCGCAGTATTTTTTCGGCAGTGTATTTTTATGAGACATTTTTGGCATTTTGCAACACCTCAAAAACCGCGTATTTTATTTAGCTGTATTCTTTGTCAGACCAAGTTTCCGGGACGGACATAAATAACCAGACTCGGGCAACAAAATCTTTGTTTTAAAATGTAATGAAATAACGTGGAATGTGTTATAGGAAATTGAAATGAGAGTGCATCCGAACCCGTCGCACTCAGACTACGTTTGTTACGTTAAGCGAGATGTATTGTTTCCACAAATATTGCCTCAAGATCTGATTCAAGTGACTGTTGAAATTGAGGTTGCAGTCGAAACTGTGACTACCACGACACCCGAAAACACTGAACCCGAAGTAGGTTTGTCGTCATGGGCGTAGGCAGAATTTTAAAAAAGGGTGGTACGTTCTGTAAATATGTCGACAGGAGTGTGTTTTTGTATTGCAAACTGAACACATTAAAAAACCCTGTATAGACATTTCAACTGGGTGATGATCCCTACGCTTCTTGGCTACGCCCTTGTTTGTGATGATGGGTTTTTTGTATTTATGTGTTCATACACAAAACAAGTATAAAAGTTGACACATATATAATGTTATTTATGTGATTATGATTGGAATTTTTGTGTAGATTATAAAACCAGATATTTAATACAGAAATTGCGTTGTATGCCACTGCTATTACGTCTGCTCAACACTAAACTGAAAACAAATATTCATTAAATTGAAAGCAGTATCTTAGATAGTTACGTAGTGTCTTGCGCATAAAAGTTATTCGTATTATATGCTTGCGTACTGCGTAATGTATTTATGCCCTATAGTTTGCACTACAACTGTCCCGGGTAATGATTTTTGTCGGACTGTAGCCAGGAAACAGCTGGTTTGCACGTGGTATATATGCTTATTTTTCCAGATGCCAGATTCTTTGCAAATAATGGCAGCTAATTATTCCAAATTGCTGAAAGACGGTGTTTGCTCCGACTTTGTGATTGAGGTACGCAGTAGCTTCAAATCAAAACAGCGCTTTTATCACTGGTCGCATTGATTTATTTCGCGAAGCGTTTTATGTTTTGTACTTGGGGGTCGAAAGGTGGATGTCCGTCCGTCTGTCTGTCCGTCCGAAAAGAATCTCAGGAACGGATGAACCGATTTTGATAAACTTTTACTGTTTGAAAGCCAATCATCCTGGGGTGTTAACCTCACATTAGGGTTTTAAAATTTTAAGCCGTTTATTAGCTACAGGCTAATTTGCATAATTAATTAAGCCTAAATTAGGACTTTCCACAATATTTCACTAATTATTACAGTTAGAAGCAATCTAATTTTAGCATTAAAGTGTTTTTGGGTGCGAGAAATCTGCGTAGACTGTTTACAAACCTCCAAAACCGATAATTGAGCAGTTAGCTAATAGATAATTTGCATATTAGCATAGTTTATAAGCCTAAATTAGGACTTTACAATATTTCGCTAATTATTAAGGTTAAAAGCAATATAATTTCAGCACTAAAGGGTTTTTAGGTGAGAGGAATTTGAATAAATAGTTTACAAACATCCAAAACCGATAATTGATTAGTTAGCTAATAGCTAATTTGCATATTAGCTTATTGACAAGACAAAACTAGGACTTTTTAAATTATTTCAATAATTATTAGGGTTTACTGAAGGGTTTTGGGTGCGAGGAATCTGAGGAAAGTGCTTACAAACCTCCAAAACTGACAAATGAATAGTTAGGTAACAACTAATTTGGATATTGCCTTAATTGCTTACGTGTGTTCGAGCTTCGCTCAATAAATAGTTCCACTACGACTGCATACAATTAAAATAATAAATCGCCGGAAAAATTTATTTTTACTTTATTTTTCACTTGGCTACTGACAAATCTCGTCTCAAAACACCCTCTGTACAATTTCTAATGTGTAACCGGTAGGGAACGACCGGATCCCAAATTTTGCATTTACCGGATCCGGTTTCGCAAAATTAGTCAACAAAACTTACAGCAACTAAAAAAAAGAAGTCTTTAAAATTTTTATGTTTGTTCTTCTTCCGCAACAACACTGGTCTTCACGTGGATGTCATTAACCTGACATTCCAACAAAGCATTATTGCTCACACAGTGCTTATTAGATTACGAACGCATAGTTGAAATACATGCACCAATTTTGGTATGTTTTTTGTTTGTATATCAAATTTCGGATCCGGAGATCCGGTAGTTTATTTTACCGGATTCGGATCCGGATCTTAAAAATTGCAGATCCGGCCTGGATCCGGATGTCGGATCCGCTCGATCCCTACTAACCGGGTAGCGGTGCTCCATAATCGTTCGCTGCCTGTGTTGGTAGGCGAAATACGCAAGTATTTCCGGGCCAAAGCTGCGATCTAATGACAATTTTTGTGCTTGCTTATGGCTTTTTTACCTCATTGGTCTCGGTTTGCAAACAACCGAGACTGAGACCGAGACCTGCCAAATCCAGCACTCACCGAGACCGCCCATCCCTGCCAATTGGGAGGACACAAGATTGAAACCGGGGAGAAAAATGTGAAGGTAGAACAAAGCCAGCCAGGGGCGTCCATTCAAGCTTTGCAGGAGACGGGTGAGTACAAGGGCGTAGGAATTAATGGGGGTTCTGACGTCACTGTATCAGTCCCCCTTGAAATCCTTATAAGACTTGACCCCCTTCCCAATATGCTGGATAAACCGTGCATACAGGGCAGGAGTGCAGGGGCGCCCCTTCTACTTAGGGGATTGTATCCTGAAAAACTTTGCAGGGGCGTGTAAAGTTGTACATATGTGTATAAGTGATACGGGTGTATTGCACTGGATTTTCCAAAGTTGCTGAGGGGAGGAGGCCGTTCCGTAAATAAGGAAACCCCGGTAGCTAAGATTCGTTTTGCTTTTAGGTCGGCCATCGACGCATCCCTGTTCACCGATCTATACTTGTCGCACGTTCAACCGTACTGTCTGCAATGTTGACACATGAAACCGAAGAAGCGCAAAGCGGCTGCGTTAAGATTTCAGACATTGAATATGACGTAAGTTTGTGATGTTTTGATTAAATGTTGCCTCATATTTTGTTCTATGTCAGTGAGCACCAGGATGCAGAGTGCAGCCGGATATCTGGGCCCGGCAAAAATTGACATCCGGCTACGATATTTTTTGCTATCCGGATGAAGAAATTATTATGTATTGTTGCTGCTTACGTTTTTTGTTTCAGTTGACATATGATTTGAAATAATCAGCTGCTGCTTTACGCGCTGGAGTTTATTATACTTTTAGAAACATTGTTTTAGGTAGTTCAGGAGATGCTAGAGTTCATCTATTCCGGCAATTGTCCCCGACTGAACGAACTCGGAGCAGATTTGCTTGTCGCAGCGGACAAATATTCCCTGTGTGATTTAAAACAACGGTGCGAGCAAGCTCTGATTCACGCGATTTGCCCTGATAATGCGTGCGAATTGCTCATACTTTCCGACGTGCATTCAGCGCATTCATTACGCGCCAAAACATTAGAATTTATCACGCAGCACTCGCTACAAGTAAGTTACGGTGTAATTGTTATAGAATGCCTGCATTGGTGTACGCCAGGGTCCCAACAGGAACTAAGTTTGACCGGAACAGAAAATAGGAACTGAATTTTCTTGCAGGAACCGGAATTTGGACTGATTTTCGTGACCATATTACTGTTGAACTTTTTAGATCGCTAGCGAAATGGTATAAGCGAATTTTCAGCTTATTTCTTTATCAAGTTTTGTGAAAAAACTTCTAAAACAGATTAATAACAAAGCGGAACTAATTGCAAAAACCCGCACATTCGAAATAACAATGTTTCAAACACAAAGTTTCCAATATTTAAATGATTATAAATAATTTGCCACAAGACTGTAAAAATTCTGGTTCCTGTTTGTAGGAATTCCGGCCGGAACAGGAATACCACACGAACCCAGTTGTAAGCAAAGGATGTCTTTCGCATCCGACTTTAGAAAATTTTTTTCGTTTAAAGTTTACCTATCCGAGAAAGTTTACCTATCCAAGAAAAAATTGGTCTTAACACAAAATGAGGAAAAAAGTTGGGTTATGCCAAATCGATGAATATGCTACATCAAAATTGTAAAATATGTGAATGAGACAGACTAGCACGATATAACAAATGACCACTGTTTTGACAAAATCTGGACAGCAGTAGTGAACCATTACTGTTTCCTTAAAAACTCCATTCCGGCTCCCCTAAAACTTCGTATCTATTTGGGATGGAACCCTTCCGAAACCACATCATGCGTACGCGCCTGTGCCTTAATGGCTCTAATGCCAGCTGGAACTTCGTTTGTTGTATAGTAGTTTAATTACCTGTTTTACTTATGGCGTTTCTACACTTTGTGCTTGTGGCGCTATTAATCGGAACTAGAGTTATGATCTGATCATCAACCGAACCAGCGCAACCAAAATCTATATTACAAGCTGAAACAAAAACTACCTTCATTATTATCATTTTTATGCTGAAATGAAATGTTTTTAGGTTACCAAGACCGCGGGTTGGGATGTGTTGGTGAAGCAACATCCAGCACTAGTGACCGAGTTGGTGCAGTCCTTTGCAAAACCGACCCCTGATGTATATTGCTTAAATTAAAGTTTCTCGTATAATAATGCCATTTATCAGTGATTGCTTGTAATATATTATTGTATTGTGTTTGTTAAAATTTGCATATATTATGATTTAGATACGTTGCTACTGCATTTTGTATTTTAAGGATGAAATCAGGTTTCAGCGTGCAGGATATTTCTCACTAAAGTATAGCAGCTCTCTATTAAAGTTGTTTAACGTATGAGCAGACGGAGAAAATATAATAATAGAAACTAGTTACCTGGCTAAGTGCCATGCATCTTTAATTGTGCCAAAAGCTAACTGGGTGGCAAGATATATCAAACAAAATGCCAGCACATTGCGTCACATAAGACGTGTCCCCATTTAGTTTGTCCATGGACATCAGACAGTGACGTGGTTACTATTTTTTATACAAAATTATTTATAGCTAGATATTTCATTACACAGTAGTACGTTTTACAAAATGTAACTTTGAAGTTTTGGTGGATTGGAAACTTTTTATGGTATCAAGTAAATCGCCGCATTTGACCAGGTGCAAAACCGGATACACAAAAACCGATCGAAACATTGACACCGAAGCTAGACTTTACGTTCATACTTCGGTAAAACGACGATTTAGTCGTGCTTATTTAGTGATGACTACTAGCTTTGGTTTGCATATATTTAAGATGTATTGGTTGTCCTGCTCTGCAAATTTCTGTCACTTGGAACAATAGACCCTGCGATAAATCGTTTGCCCACTCGTTTGCTAAAACTAGATATCCGGTCACGCTCTGCTATCTTTTCTTTTCGATGAATGCAACCTGTTTATTCATCCGCCACAATAAATTGTGTACAGTGTTTTGAAAATGACCGGTCAGTTCCACAAACCATCCGATTTTCTTATATACTTGTTTTTAGGTTGCTATTGAAATACGATTTTGGGAAATATAATTTTAACTTTAAAGTGAAAATAAACTGTGAAATTTGCTAAGATCATTTAATTTTTGTAATTTTGAACGATACAGGAAAGTAGGTATTCATAAACGCGACTTCTGTATTTGAGTTGAGAAATCAGCAGCAATTAAACTTACAATAGTAAAAAGCTCTAACGCAATCTAGTTACGTGGCTTAATTAAATATTGTGTCTCTTGTAGAGTTGATTTTAATAAAAAATGTGCCGTTCGTAAATGAACATTTAATTTTCCGCTCCATGTTCACATTTTATTGTAGCGAATGTAGTAATATTCCATCTTTGTGCGTCGAATTTCGCGTAGGGCCAAAGTACATGGAAGCTTTGCAATTAAAACCGACGTGTTATAGTGCCCCACTTTTTAAGTGGCGCGACCTTTAGTTTTCAAAAAGGTTTTAGGTTCGTTGCTGTTGTAAATAACTAAACTTACTAAACTTGCGTTCAATGGAAACAATAAACATTCCATGAAACATTGGAACCTTTTATTGAAAGTTGGTGCAAACAGGTGGAAAATACCGCAGCCGGAGATCGACAACATTTGCGGAGCCGGTGAAATCAGGTAGGTAAAATGTTTTAGCCTATTTTTTGAAAAATATAGGGTTTGATTAAAATTGTACCTAAAGCTAAAAGGAAGCCCGAAGCTTTTCTATTACACTGAAAATTTTTGCGGCCGCAATGGCCAATGTAAAGAACTAAAGCAGGGTTACTTTTACACTCAAAATAGGTTATTAATTAATCAAGTACATAGCGCAATTTTTCATTACAAATATGGTGCAATTGTTTGAAATGAAATAAAAAAATGACGAAACTCGTTCAAACCTTAAAAATTTCAGTGCATTCACCATTTGTTTAAAAATTTGGAACACTGGGTGAATATTTGCACGCCTCAATCATGTTGGCAGGAAAATAAAAGATCTTTGACACTTCGGCCCGGTAAAGATTAGGGGCGGAACGTTTTTCTGTGGGACTAGAAAAGAGTAAGCTTAAGTTTATACTAAACGTTTTGCTAGGCTTAGGAATATGCTCTTTCTTACGCTTAAGCTTCTGCTTATAATACTGTTCTGACCTTGTTCTTTACATTGGCCGACACTTGTAATATTTCAATATCCGTTTCTGTTATTATGATACCTTTCTGTTTCCGTTGTTTTTACTCTACGGTTACACCCTGGTATAAGCATTATTTCCAATTCTAAGCGTTAGAATGAGCTTATACCTAAGCCTAACCCTAAGCGTAAAGAAAAAATTAGCCTAAAACTTAAGCTTAAGTAGTCTGTTGCAGTCACGCGGAAAAACCTTGCTGAAGTGATTTTCTGCCGGAGGCAAACCCATTATTGAATCTTGCACGTCCTATAAAAGTACATGTATCTGGGAAACTTTAGATACAATATGATGAAGTATCTATGCCTTGCACTTTGTGATTGAACTATTGTGGCCAATGTATGGGTAAGGGCCCGCCAGTAGTATATATGTACAGTCGTAAAGCAAAAAATGCTATAAAATTTAAAACTTGCATATTCTCGCGGAAATCGGTCCATCCTTGATCTATAGAAGAACCGCCATCGTTGTCACAAGTAAACCTTGTTTTTAATAGTAAACGTTATTAACAATTCGGCCAACAATTAAATTGCTTGAGCGTTTTATACCTATAATGACTGAAAATCAATGGCTTCATTTTTTGTTACATAGAGTATCCTAATCCTATTGCGAGGTTCACGTTATATATATATGGGGTACCCTGGAACACGTTTTGTCTCTAGCGGGTAACTTACGAACGAAACAACTATTAATATGTTGCCGGACTTCACCAATAACAACCAATAATCTCGCAAATTACACTAAAACTCTCTGTCGAAATGCCCCGTATCTATCATTTCTGTTTATGCAAAAAATTTCAGCTTTATGCAAACTGGATCGTGAAAGCACCTTCCTTAAAACCCCTTCGTGACACAACAAGTCACGACACTCCCAACTGGAAATTGAATTCGCAATTTTTTCCGAATTCGTATTCATTGTGCACCCTTCGCATACGATTACCGTCATCTAAGCTTCTGACTGAACGACAACTGCCATAACTCGTATAAGCGCTACTATTGCGAGAAATCCCATGGTCATACGACCCATTGCGAGTCGACGGACTTGGGTGGCTATATTCACGGTACTTATAACCATGTGACGGACCAACACCGATATCAACTGCACTATCACTACCTGGCTGATAATAACAGAACCCTTGTCGCCCCTGCCCACTATCGCCACTGGAACCATAGTGGGAGAGATAATTCGTGCTGCGTAATTCAGATTAACGAAAAGGAGCCCTGCTACTGTTTTTTCTATCGAGGTTATAAGCAACGTAGCGCAACAACGGAATGCGACTGGCCCATACTCGCCACATAATCCGGAATCTCATGTGAGACAGATGAAACCCATCTTCGTAGGCGAGATATTCGTTACGAGTTTTACCAGTTGCTTCATCGACAAAATAACTAACAGGCTCATTAAACCAATTGAGCACATTAACCCCGGTATATACCTTCGAAATATTGTTCAACCATTTCAACATGTCCACGCAGCTGCTCGTTTGAAACCCGCATTTTTGGCAAGTAGAACGGAGTGGAAATGAGTATATACGATTTGTACATATCTTTCCCATGGGATGCTTCCTTGATGAGCATGTCGCCTAACCTTCGAAGACCTCGCGAATCTTGTGGATTAGTAAAATATTGAACGACGTTGACGTCACAATGTATAACGATGAATTGATGTGACGATAACTGAATATTACGACGCATGATCATATCGACAATATCGTCATAACGTGCACCACTGCAGGGAACCGCTTGACCACCATGAATTGATTTGACATTCCGACAGAAACTATCTGAAAAAAGACCCAGCGTTGCGGGATAGCCACGAGTTGCAAAGTCTGCATTCGGTATAAACAATGATTTCCCGTACGTTAACTTAGCAGCATTGCCTGATAATGACTTGGCCGCCTTATTGAGAAGCTTTCCATACACGTTGTACCATTGCACAAATCATGTTTCTTATAAGCATCCGACGGTGGCCCCAGCGAGAAAACCCGATCACCACTGTTTGATTGAACGTGAAATCTTACTCCCTTGACCTTCTTACCGTCTACCGCAATTTCCAGGGCTCGACGAAGTGGGTTGTCAATGGTAAGTAATTGGTAAAGCGCGATATCTTTGTAGATTTCAGGCGTCTTTAGAATAATGTCAGCAAATGGGCGAACACCTTTTCCTTCGTACCAAAGACGAATGTGTTCTGGACTGTCGAGCAGTCGTTGAGTACGCAGGAGTTGAGCCGCCAGGTCCGCTCGACCTACTTGCAGTAATAAAAGTAATAAAATGTAACTAAAGAGCGCCGCCACAGACGTAGCCTCAACACCGTGAAACGCCAGCATGGAATTGTGACAATAAAAGCGATTGAGTGGATGCGACTTTGGGACCGGAATGATGTGCGCTCGACCCATAACCACTAAAATTCGAACAAACAACATATTAATTTGAATAACTAATTCAAACAGTATGATTCAAAAGAGAATAATAGTTGACGGCAAGAAATTCGTTATTGCAACTAATGTTCATTGGTGAAGCTAGTACCACCATGCACTAGCTTGAGTCTATTTGTTTCACTGGACAAAAGTAATAAAATGTTAACTAGCAATATATTAGATATCAGGTGATGCGTTAGCTGCAACACAATCTAGAATTTTTTCGCGCGCAATGATTGAAGCAGCGCACTTTGCTTTTGTAGATGGTTGAGCCATTTCCTCTTTGCAGGTGGGTTTCTTCATCAAACTCCAGGGGGTGCAACATTTTGGTGGCTCTACGTATTACATGACCGTTTGGCAAACGGATTTCAGCGGATCGAATGCGCCCGTCCAGACTTGGCAGAAGTTTCACAATTTTACCGAGGCGCCATAGAGTTCGAGGTTTGCTATCTGCCACTTGGACAATGTAACCGACTTTTGGTTCTTCACGAACGCGTATTCGGTCGGACTTATTGTAATATTCACGTAACGATCGGAGGTAGTCTTTTTGGAACGAGTCACGAAGAGCATTCAGCACCTTCTGAATGCGCTTCCATTGAAGAACTAGTGATGCGGTACTTGGAAGAATACAATCTTCCGTGGAGCATTTATTCCAGTGATTTGAACCACGCAGTAGGAAGCTTGCTGGTGTCAATATAATGTCCTTCGGATCATCTTCTTGGTACTCTTCTTGGTACACCAAACGTCGTGAGTTGATCACTGACGCAACCTCGACTATTAGGGTTTGTAACTCTACGAGAGATATACACTTGCGATTAAGCGATTTCCTCAGCGCATGTTTTACTAGCTTCACCAACCGTTCATAAAATCCTCCTATCCAGGGAGCAAGTTCTGTTATAATCTTCCACTGGATACCTTCGCCACTTGTGTAATCGATAACTTCCTTTGAGCGCAGAAACAGAATCTTCAAAACTTACCTCCCGCATGGAATTGGCGAGCATTGTCACACACTATCACATCCGGCGTACCATACAGTGCTGAAAAACGTCGCAGACACAACAGAAATTCCATTGTCGTCAAACTACGAACCAGTTCACGATGGACAGCACGGACGACAGCGCATGTAAACAAGCATAACCAGACGTTTGTGTTGGCTTCATCTCGAATAAGCAGTGGTCCAATATAATCAAGACCAATGCGACTGAATGGACGAGCTGCTTCAACTCTAATTGTTGGTAACTCAGGTGGCGCCGGGGGAAAATATTTCTTGCTGTGGAATCTCTTGCAGGACATACAATTTTGTAACTGTTTCTTAACCTGTTGGCGTCCTTGTACGATCCAAAACATTTCCCTTACCTTTGCTAGGGTGTGTTTAATCCGAAAATGCATCACCTTTTCGTGACAATCTTGTATTACAAGCCTCGTATACGCGTTGTTTTTTGGGAAGCAGGACCGGGCAATTCTCGTCGAACGATGCTGTACTTCCAATACGCCTTTGGCATCTAA
This sequence comes from Enoplolaimus lenunculus, assembly GCA_030248215.1. Classification (NCBI taxonomy): domain Eukaryota; kingdom Metazoa; phylum Nematoda; class Enoplea; order Enoplida; family Thoracostomopsidae; genus Enoplolaimus; species Enoplolaimus lenunculus. The sequence continues at coordinate 55,988 of JASANG010004041.1, read as the reverse complement.
GAACCCCGGCCGAATCCTTGAAAACTGTTAATTGCGTTTAAAGATGATTACTTTGCGCGACGTTTTGGCAGTTGGCTTCTCGGACACAAGTTCTCCGAATGCAACACGCTGGACACACTTGATCCAGTACTCACTGGCTTGCTTCAAGTCATCTGAATATTGTTGGTATTAATTACTTTTCTTTTCAAGCGTGCAATTAACTTGAAGACGAACGCGGTCACCCGATGTAAACGTCGAATTGCCGAAAATCGCGAGATATCGAAGGCTTTGCTAATCGGAAAGTGGTGTGATGCCAATGCAAGAAACATTTCATGGTCCATATTTGTGATGGCTAAGCCACCATGTTCAGATTTGGAATCAAACCCTGCTGTATCGACAGAAATTGATTGCTGGAATGGATGCAACTTGTGGAATGGCCAGTTTTGTTCAGAATGATTTAACCACGATGGACCATTCCACCGCAAGCTGGAATGGTTTTAATCGTTTATGGACAATCTGCGGGTTGGAAGATCCGTAGGATTTTCACCCGTCAACACTTAACGAAAAGAAACATCAACCGCTAATTTTCTAATTTCCTGGACTCAATTCCTTACGTATAAAAATTGGAGATGAACATCCCTGTTTGACCCACTGCAACGCGCATTCAGAATCAGACCATACTATTGATTTGTCCAATGGAACAGTGATTTCTCGGGTGACGCAGTTGACCAATCGACATCCTATCACAGTTGCCATCAACTCGAGTCGAGGAATTGTTATTTTTGGCTTTAACGAAGTAATTCGTGCATTGCAAATCACCAAATCAGTCGACGTGCGTTTGGTAGTTGCAATCCTGAGATAGATTATGGCTGCATATGCGTTTTCGGAAGCATCACAAAAACAGTGTAACTGAACGGTAGCATCACTGTTGAAACAATTATGCTGTAATTGACGATGAATTGTAATATACGGTATGCGTTTCAAATTTTCACTAATAATGCTCCAACGGTGCAAATATCGATCATCCAGATTCTCGTCCCATGCCGTGTCGCTTTTCCATAAATCTTGTATAAGAATCTTGGCACCAAGTGTGACAGGGGTAAAAAAATCCACACGGATCATAGACGGAAGCCAAACTGCGCAACATGTGACGTTTAGTTTTAACTTTACCTTCCACAGTGGATCCTACTGAACAGACCAATTCATCTTTACGTGTATGTCATAAGAGGCCCAAAACTCTTGTTGTCACCGTTGTTCCTTTGTGAAAATCCGGTATCTTTTGTAGTAAGGCCTCACTGTTTGTCAAACCACTCCCTCAAGTTCATCGGAGCGTTGGAAAACATGGCAGTTGATTGTTTGTAATAATTTATGGCTTCGTCCATATCCTGACAACCAACTATTACATTGTCAACATATAACCCTTGCTCGATTTTCTTTGCCACAGCAGTATTCGAATGTTGCAAAAGATCCAAAATTCACACCTCGAGCAACAATGGACTGTTGGTAAAACCGAATGGATCTCGTACAAAACGATAAGAGACTACAATTACCAGTTGTTGGTGATTTCAACGGACATTGCAGCCAGACAAACCGAGCAGCGTCGCGCTGATCAGGTCGTAAAACCAATTTGTAAAAAAGCTTTTTCAACATCGCTCACTATAGCAATGTTGTATAACCTAAATCGGATTAGCAAACCAAGCAAAGATTTAAGAATCACTGGACCACGATACAAGCATTCGTTTATACTTAGTACTTCAGTTGACGATTATTTTGCTGATGTGTCGTAAACATACTATGCGAAGCTTCGTTGTGGACTTTTGAGGGGTGAACGGCGTGATGTGGTATATAATGTACCATCCCAGACGGTACATATGGAGCGAGCTCTATGATGCCCTTTTTAACTGCTCCTCTATCACTTAATCATACCTATCTAAAATTGTTGGGGTTTGTTTCAATCGGTTGTACAATGATTTTACCCCGACAGCTAATCCGTAGTTGGTTGGAAACTTGGGAGTTTCAGTTTTCCACGGCCAGCAGAGTTGATATCGTTTGTCGATAACTTCCACCGTCTCGTTAAACTTTTGCAATGCGTAGCTGTCGTCTGAATTGTCGCCGTGATCTCGGATTCCCAAAACATCAATCTTCCAAAAATGTTGCAAATCGATTGGTGTTGCCTCTTGAACACTGTCAGGAAATGCTAACGACAACAACGCCTCATGCGCTTTACACTTGAAGCATCCAAATTGCTTGCCACTTGCAACGTAACCAAAACAGGACCACAACAGGACTAAACCGTTCGGGTATCGAATTTTCTCATCCCAAACGAAATCGTGATAATAATCTAAACCTATGAGCACGTCTACCGTCACCAATGTTGGTTTGTAAACCAACGGTTCAGCCAAAGGAAGGTTTAATTGCCCGGTATCTAACTCTTGCAGTGTGTACAATTGAATTGGTGCTGAGGTAAAATTCACAACACAAACTTCGAGTGTTCTTTTCCTTCCAGACAATTCGTAAACATCAATTTCAACGACGTCTTTGGTGATGCTTTTACGTTTATTCTCATTGAGTCGAGCGATGTACAAAGATTCAGACCGCACATATCGCGCACCCAAGGATTTGGCACGACTGCTGGTGATGTATGATCGAGTGAAACCATTGTTGAACAGAATCCGACATTCTTCTTCGCAATGACTTCTGAACACGTCTACCATCGCCGTTTCCATGACAGCGTGTACTTCTGTTTTATTGACGCTAAGTGTGTTGACTCGATCTGCTTCCTGCGCTCGAGATTCATGCACCTGAATATTTAACGAAGATTTTGACTCTGACTGATCGATCAGAGTACTTTTTTCAGAGGTAGTTGAGTTGTCTGATTTGCTATCTAAGACAGTTACTTTGGTCGATTTCTTGGTGCCAAATTTTTGAACACAAATGCTCTGATGATGCCCTGCAATTTTACAAAATCAACACTCCTTATTCTAAACGGACAACCTTTCACTTGATGTTGATCGCTCAAGCAGGCAAAGCACAAACGTTTCGAACGGACTGGGCTTGACGATCTCTTAAACTTGTTACCCGATCGCATGAGCTGCTGTAATGCAAACTGCCACAAAATATACAATTTGGTGTTCGACGTTTAGATGGTTTCGTGGTTTGCGCAGCTTCTTGTCCCAACGTTGCATATGTGAGTGATGCTGCGGTAGATTTCGTTGATTTATTTGATTTCGCCTGATTGGGCAGTGTCTCTCTCTTTTTATGCTGCGATTACGATTTCGCTGTCCATTCGTCTTGGATGTTGATCCCATATCTGCCTTTTCGCGTGCCTCAATTTCTTCTTTAAGCAATTTACGCAATGATTCCAGTGACCATTTCCTCGAACCATTTCTATGATGAAGCTGTTCTTGTACCCGCGTTGGCAGTTTCTTCAAAATAATTTGGACGTAGACCTTGCCGAATGTTTCTTGTGTTTGCCCTAATGCAACTAAACTGCGTATATGAGCTTCACAATTGTCATAGGTGGCACGAAAGTGCTCAATTTGATAGTTCGCAGACGGTAGGTCCAAGAGCGCTTCAAAGTGGGCGAAAATAGCAATATCTTCGTTCGTCGCCGTATCGTTCCTGTAGCGCTTGTATAACTTGATTGTAGTTTGCTTCCGTAAGTCGAAATCCTTCAGCTAGTCTTAATGTTTCACCATTAAAACAAGCTTTCAGGTACTTAAATTTACTCACCTTTGAGACAGATCTTCTCGATTATGAACAGTCCCTGAAAAGTCGTCCCAAAATTCTTCCCAATGCAACGCACTTCCAGCGAATTGGACAATGGACAACTTGGGAAGTTGTGGCAACTCTGGTCGCGGAGCTTGATTGAAGGAATCTAAAGAAGCAGTCGCCGCTTCGCGCGCGGAAGCAGTAGCTGAATTGCTTGTAGGTTGCACAGTTAAACCCAGCTGACTGTTTAAGGCTTTGAGCTTTGCAACCGCGTCGAGCACAATTTCTTCATATTCATTAGCCCTTGCTATATCCACTGTTAATTCTGGGTCTCCTAACTTTTCTTGAATTAAGGAATCAAGACCCTTAGTCTGCCCGCCCAAATATGACAACTTTTCTAACAATTCAGTAGTTTCCTGGGTGGTATGACTGTCTCCCTTGCTATATCCACTGTTAATTCTGGGTCTCCTAACTTTTCTTGAATTAAGGAATCAAGACCCTTAGTCTGCCCGCCCAAATATGACAACTTTTCTAACAATTCAGTAGTTTCCTGGGTGGTATGACTGTCTCCCTTGCTATATCCACTGTTAATTCTGGGTCTCCTAACTTTTCTTGAATTAAGGAATCAAGACCCTTAGTCTGCCCGCCCAAATATGACAACTTTTCTAACAATTCAGTAGTTTCCTGGGTGGTATGACTGTCTCCCTTGCTATATCCACTGTTAATTCTGGGTCTCCTAACTTTTCTTGAAATAAGGAATCAAGACCCTTAGTCTGCCCGCCCAAATATGACAACTTTTCTAACAATTCAGAAGTTTCCTGGGCGGTATGACTGTCTGTAGAAAGATAGATCTGAACCGATGATGGTTAAATTAACAAATTCAAACGAACGAGAGAGAACCGCGCGTGTGCACAGTAGCGGATAGACTTACGAAGATCACTACTCCTTTACGTAAGCGGACTATCTGTGTACACAGTCACCTTACGTAGAGCCATTAATACCTTACGTAAGCGTAATTAAGTCCCAAATAATCAATTAAAACAAACTGACAGTATCAGTGTGTCACCAATCGTAGGGCAAGTAATATTGCAATCAACCAAACCGACTTGTATTACAATTTCGATTGAAACGTTAAGTAAACTATCACCAGTAATTTACGAACACTATTTCGTAAAATTGATCACACCTGACCATGCTTAACCAGTTGCTAAAGAGTCCCAGTGCAAAAACAACAAATTCGAAATCGATATAAATTGATTGATGTGCTGCGATCCGGTCAGAAGGACCATATTACGAACGAAACAACCATTAATATGTTGCCGGACTTCACCAATAACAACCAATAATCTCGCAAATTACACTAAAACTCTCTGTCGAAACGCCCCGCATCTATATCATTTCAGTTTATGCAAATAATTTCAGCTTTATGCAAACTGGATCGTGAAAGCACATTCCTTAAAACCCCTTCGTGGTTTCTGGAGATGCTGAATTTGTAAACCAATATGCTGTGAAATTCACATTTGTCTACAAACCGCTATTCAGATCACAAAATTATATGTTGACGTCAAATCAACATGGGACCAAACATGTTTTGGGATGATAACGTGAACCCCGCATAATATGGCATTCACTGTATTGATATCATATAATATTCGAAACGTCCGTCAGTACCATATATAAGTAACATATTTGAAAATGTCTGCAAGGTTGTGGTTAACGCCTGAATGTCATGCAGAATATCATGTGAAACTAAAATTTAAAGTTCGAATTATTTGTGAATTATTAAGGCAAAATAGAAGCTAATTCAGTATTCGAAATCGCTTAAAGCTACATTATCTGACTTTTCATTTCGTGGGCACAAATTACTTTGTCCTAAATCATATGTGATGTTCGGTAGAATTTCGGAATATGTGATATTCCCATAAATGTCCTGTTTATATACAATGATTACCTGAGATCCGGGATTTGTAAGCCAATGTCACATGACATTCACATTTTGTCTACATAACCTGTATTCAGATCGCAATATTTTATGTTGACGTCGAATCAACATGGACAAGACGTGTCCTGGGATGCCCCAGTTATAACGTGGACCCCGCATAGGGTGCACCTAAAACGCTTATCATCACCGGAAGGCGTCTTTGCCTTTGAACGTACGAGGGTGTAAACGGATAATGATCAAAAACGCAAAACTGATAGAGTAGTTGCAGCATGAAACATTGCCGGATTTTCTGCTTTATTTAACAAGATGTACTGTAGTGACTTAAGAGTCCGTAAGCGGATAGTCACTAAACCCTCAGTAACACCTATAAATGTCGCCTAATTGTAGTGTATAAATCACTCCAGGACCAAATGAAGTTAAGTTCGAAAATCTAAAGCGTACTTACTAAAGTACCTACATTCCTAAATATAAACCTTGCATTGTTGCTCATGCGTTTGATAGAAGACGAATAAACGTTTAATTCAACCGATAGTTTCGATATAGTAACAATAGTAACGAACTATTCGATGAGTCTGACATTCAAATACTCCACTCTGAAACTGAAACTGGTCGTAATGCTGCTTCGTGTCACAAAAGTTTAAATTGCTCGGGGGGGGGGCAAATTTTTATAACGAAGAGCACTTTTTCATTAAGTTTCTCTAAAATAATATGTCCCAGGGGTATATTTTTGTATGAGGATTTGCCCAGAGGGGCATTTTTTATATCGTTTTCATGTTTCAAATTATTATATTAATCATGTATATAAGATGGTGCAGTCGGAGGTGCAAGATAACGAAGCCGGGAGCAAAAAATTATGCAGGAGCAGGTGGGACGAAATTAGGTTGGTAAAACGATGTTTAATTTGCTCATTTTATCAAATATCTGCACGGTGCTGCTAAATCTTTTGGTTGCTGGCCGGAGACAGACCTCCAGTTGTACTCTGATATATTACCCACACCAAAAGGTAAGACATACTGCCTTCTACTTAAAACAGATTTAAAGATTTTCTGCCCGAGGGCTTTTAAGTTTCATATCGGCCCTAGGGCTGGGATTTTAATATCGGCCCTAGGGCTGATATTAAACTTATCAGCAAACGGGTTGATATTCAACTTACGGGCAATAAATTTAATATCGCCCAAAAAGCACGGCAATAACAGCCATATTGCTCGCGGGCATTATATGCAACATTTGAACAACCTCGGTCCACTCATCTCTTGGCAAAGCCTCGAGCGTTGTGCCCTAGTGCAGTTAAAATGCATTAGCTAAAGACCCTTGTGCAGCTCCATGGTCTCGGCCTTTGGCCTCGAGCAGTTTGAACAGCCCTCTGTATCTTTAACTAATACACTGTAAAAAATGGGGAGTCAAATTGACTCTCTCGGAAATACGCTTTTCCTGACTACACAAACTGAGTCAAATTTGACTCCGCCAGAGTCAAATTCGATTGACTGAATCGCTCAGTGAGTCCAATTTGACTCTGGCGGAGTCAAATTTGACTCAGTTTGTGTAGTCAGGAAAAGCCTATTTCCGAGAGAGTCAATTTGACTCCCCATTTTTTACAGCGTACTTTTATTTACTAGAGAAATAATATATGATATATTTGGCTATTATGCATATGTCAACAGGAGTGCGTATCGAATTTGACTCTGGCGGAGTCAAATTTGACTCAGTTTGTGTAGTCAGGAAAAGCGTATTTCCGAGAGAGTCAATTTGACTCCCCATTTTTTACAGTGTACTTTTATTTACTAGAGAAATAATATATGATATATTTGGCTATTATGCATATGTCAACAGGAGTGCGTATGTGCGCACTCCCGGTTTATTGCTGTCCCGAAACAATGACACTGCTTTTATCGTAACATGGGCCCGGAAACGGATTTCCGTTTCACTGCAAAAAATGGTAAGTAAATCGACTCTCTTCGAAATAGGCTCCACGACAGTCGAATTTGACTCATTTTGTGTAGTCCCGTAGAGATTATTTCGGAGAGAGCCAATTTGACTTACCGTTTTTTGCAGTGTTGATACAGTGTGGTGATTCAGCTTCGACGGTGCCACATATTTGGGATAATATACAGGACAAGACAATGGAACAATTTTGGAGCCTAGTAACAGCAGGATGTTGCCACTTTGCTGTCTTCATAGTCGAAGCAAAGTAATGTTCGGCTGCGGGTAAGATTTAGTATGTATCCATTTCAGACTGGATGTGATTTAGTATCGATTTCGGACAGGGTGTACCCGGATATCCGTTTCCGGTAAAAGTCTATGTCCGTTTCCGTTATAGAAATATCGGAAATTCTATTGTTTTTATCCTCGTAACTAATTGTATGTAAATCACATAAATGATGCAATATTTTGCGCAGAGGAATGACAATTGTTCGATTTGAAATTAAAAGGGCGAAGTTAATCGAACATCTTATAATTTATATGTGCGTTGACTGGTTTTTCTTGAAAATTTTAAAAAGTTTGGTCAATTTTTGAATGCCACTCGTGTACTGGCACGAAAAAATTCTTTCAAACCTTTAGACTTTATATCTATACTCCCTAAAAGCTTAAACTCACTTGATTAAGCTTAAGCTAATCCACCAGTATTAAACTAACTTTTTAGATTAACTAATCTAACAGATAGGTTTACGCTTAAACTCATTAAAAATCATACATATTTTCAGTTTAAGCTAAACTTATTAAACTGTTAGATACACGGCTGCTCTTGTTACTTAATCTAAAAATACATTTACTTAAACTCGCGTTAAACTTAAAAACATGTTAGTTCATGTGAAACTTAAAATTCTAGTTTAGTTAGTCCGTCCAGCCATTTAAGTTTTACTTAAACTGATATTCAAGTATAGTTAAGCTATAATTTAAGTTTAAATTTTTAGAGAATATTTGTTTTCGTTTTCACTATTCGTTTAAGATGCGATTTCGGGGAAATAAAAGTCTACTTTTTTAATCGTTACTATGCATTCAGCGCAGTGTATATACGTTAAATAATATATATCGCACTGTGTTTAACAATTGCAACACGTATACATAGTACTAAATCACCACAAGGCGTGAGAGCCCCCTCGGGCTCAAACGTCAAGCTCCTATAGCTGAGTGGTGATGGTATACGCCTCCCACTCCAGTCACTGGAGTTCGAATCCTAGCATAAAAGTAGGTCTCAGGGGAAATAGAAAATATTCATGTGAGAAAGGGTTAAGCGAAAAATTTTCAGTTTACTATCTATAACACCTTCTCACATTGAGTTGCCTATAGGCAACTCAGCGCAGTGTATATACGTTAAATAATATATATCGCACCGTGTTTAACAATTGCAACACGTATACATAGTACTAAATCACCACAAGACGTGAGAGCCCCCTCGGGCTCGAGCGTCAAGCTCCTATAGCTGAGTGGCGATGGTATACGCCTCCCACTCCAGCCACTGGAGTTCGAATCCTAGCATAAAAGTAGGTCTCAGGGGAAATAGAAAATATTCATGTGAGAAAGGGTTAATATAAAGTTTCTTAGATAACTCCCATAGTCAATATTTGCGGCTTTCAAATGTCATCGAGGTACCGATATAAACGGAAGTACCCAAATTTCACCCATGCATGAGCTAGCAAAATAAGCACCATTTCTAAAACCTTGGTCTAAATCCATCGAAATAAAGCCCAAACAGGTGAAAGACTGGGTGGCTATCAGTATTGCACTGAAGTTTATAAACAGATTGGGTGGCAATTCTTAATCTATAACTTCAAGCTATATTTTTAATTTTTATTTAAAATGTACATAAGACTTAATAATTTATAATGGTTTGTATGTCTGCAGCAAGAAAGTTATTGACTATTTTCTGCTTTAAATTATTTAAAAATTGCGATTTTATAGCTCATGTATTTTAATATTCTTCTTCTTCATCTGCAGTTTTGATCATTCCCAACTTTATCGCGATTCTTGTCGCTTTATTGACCACTTCCTCTTGAGCTAAGTTAAAACACATCGCAATCAGGGCCATTCCAAATAGGAGATATAGCGAACAAATTACTAGTTTTTCCTGCGCCGCTGCATCGTCCCCTTTCATTGAATTACCGGGCACTAAATCACCGAAACCAATAGTGGTGAGAGAAATGTAACAGAAATAAATTCCATCCAAAAAATCCCACTCTTCCCAAATACAAAATAGAGCTGCTCCCGTGACAAGATATACTGCCATTACAAGCAAAATAATACTAATAGGAACTGTAACCGTTTCGTATGCAATTAGTCCAGGAGCCTGAGCGGACGGTGGCTGTTGACCAGGACCAATCAATACTGGTCCTGTAGAAGCAGTTTCATAAATGGCTTCACCGGTGTTTACCGAACCGGCATTTGGTGCTCGGGACACAGACATATTATTTGCAGTGCCAGCTTGTTGCCCAAACGTACCTGTTGATCCTTGCCAAGAAACAATTTCTTCGCAAGCTGTGAAGAACACTTCTTTTCCAGCCGATGACGCGGTAAACACTGACGGATTATTCTGGCAATATTTATTATTTCTAAAATTGCTTTCAACGTCGTTCGTTTTCTTTTTTTCGTTCATTTCATCATCGACATATACTGTTAGTCTGTTCGATTGGCGGCCTGCAGTCAACGTTTGTTTGGGCGTTTCGTCTACGATATAATGTTCACTAACCATTGTAGCAACATCGTTATCGCCAGTGTTACCGCTGCCGGTATCTCTTAAGACGTCTTCTGTTTTTGTATCATTTGTTATTTGACATTGTTTGGCACCTTTCCTCAATTCATTAGCAGCAATCTCGTTGTTTGTTGAGCCTAATATATTAGAATCTGCATCTATATTAGCGGATAGTAAAGCCAACGAACACTGGTTTCTGGGCAAAGTAAGGTTGTTGCCGTGTGTATCCACACTTAATACAGCAGGATCATGAGCATCTTCCACACGAACCGATAATTTTGTTGAGTCTTGTTCGTTATTGTTATTAATACTGGCAGATTGCTCGTTGTATGCGAAGTTTGGTCCTCGAAGGCTTTGCTGAAAAGTCGCAACGGACGATTTTATATTTCGAAGCGAGAACCGACTGGCAGAACGTGTCGGAAATTTAGTAGTACCCGATTGTGGTTTATTTTGGTTCGATGCCAGCCGAATACTTGTATTATCGTTGTAACAGTTATCTTGTTGTAGTTGTTCTTGTTGTTGTTGTTGTTGTTGTTGTTGTTGGTGTTGTTGTTGTTGTTGTTGTTGTTGTTGTTGTTGTTGTTGTTGGTGTTGTTGTTGTTGTTGTTGTCGTTGCTGTTGCTGTTGCGGTTGCTGTTGTTGTGGTTGTAGTTGCTGTTGTTGCTGCGGTTGCAACTGCTGCTGTTGTAGCTGTTGCTGATTGTTTGCTGATCCAACTGTTCGCTGCGATTGTCGAGATCGGGAACTGAGCATAGAATTTTGGCGTCTCATTGTTCCTGCCCGGGATGGTCTTGGAGGTCCAGCTCCGCATATACGCGACTGTGACATACATTTAAGCGCACGAGCGTACAGAAAACGAAACACTTTGGCCAAAATATCACCAACGTTAGTTAAAAATAACAGCATCAAAGGAATACCGATTATTGCGTAGATGATTGTCATTGCTTTGCCGAAATATGTTCGAGGAGCAATATGGCCGTATCCTAAAACAGCGTAAAATCAATCAAATAAATTCCATTCAAGGGCGCATCGAGCTTTGAACTGAATACTAAACTATTTTTATCGCTTAATTTAAAAAATAAAATATATACACTAGTGGTGGAGTATGAACATAAAATTGTGACATTATTCCGTCTTTCAAACTGATTGAACTGAAGCTCGTCAGTGCCGTTTTCGTATAGGAAGAGTCCTGATCGGTGCATTTCCGCGCACCCGAAAAAACTGGATCAATCAAATTTTGCCTAAGATAGCAAACAAATTCGCCTATGAATATCAATTAAAAGTCGTCTCCAGATGATTTCGTATGGTCACACAGTTCATTGGATCAAATAAGAAATTAGCATTGTGAGAATGGAAAGCTCATGACGAAACATCTGTTGATCACTGCCAATTTGAGTTTTTGTTGCAGTTTTCGTTGTTGTTTTGTTGCTGCTTTTATTGCAGATTTTGTTGCTGTTTTTATTGCAGTATTAGTGTTAACGTAAACTAATGGTCATACAGAGCACATGTGGTGCTACTGAGACAGCCAGAAAATCACAAAAGAAACATATTACGCGAGGTTTTTACGTGTGGTCTTGCAAAACTGTTTGGAAAAACTGTGTTGGACTGATCACCGTGTAAGAAAGCTTCTTAGGAAACTAGCGTTTTCTGACCAGAAGCAGAGGGTTTTATATTTGTCTGTGCGGTGCTGTCGACATTGAATGGTGCTGGACGACGCCTTATGGCGTCGCATGAAAGTTGTTATATAAACTTGTCTTTGCCTGCGGTGCGGTCCGGTATTTCGCGTACGGCACTGTGTGGCGCAGTTCATTCATGCTGGTTATCGTATAGAACCGGACGATAACAGATAGCACCAATTATCATCAAAAAGCATAGCGCATTCAAGGACTTAGACAAGTTGAGGTTCAGTAATCAAAGCACTTCTTTGATATATTTGTACAGCGGTATTTAGCCACGGTTTCAGTTTGCAACACACGAACCCATTTTAAAAATTTTATAGAACGTATCCGCTTTCTATAATCCTACATGCGGTTTAGTCCGATTCCAAAAACCTTTTTTCAACGGATATACCCACAGCCTATGGAGGAAGCAAGAAAAATTGTCCTGACATAGAATTCTTTTGATGTAGTTTTAGTCGGGAAGAGAGGTTTCCGAAAGGGAGGTGCTGCTACGGTCGGACACGTTCCCCATGCAGCATAGAACAGCACATAAAACCTAGTGGTCCATAAAACGAAAGTATTGCTTACCGATTGTGGTAATGACAGTGAGAGAGTACAAAAAGGCACCAGACATTGTCCATTGTGCTTTTTCCAACGTATCTTTACCATCGTAACCGCTTAAAACTGCGCGCATCAAAACATTTTTGAATATAATTGATTCATTGGTAACAACTTTCATCCATTTGTCTGGATGTAGTAATCCGTAATCATATGTCGGTGTCCACATTGCATCAATTGCTCTGTGACGTGCACGTTGCACTAACGCTTGTATGTCCAGCTCTTGTGGCAATTCAATTGCACGAAATACAACTGCGCCGAGTACACTGTAACCAATCACTAGCGCACACAGTCCAACGTGACTGATGAAAAATGCAATACAATTACGAATAAAGTTAACCAGTCGTTGAACTTTTGAGCGTCGCCGACGTCCCATTGCATTGACACGCGTAAACAAACGAACAACAACAGCAAATCCACGTGTGCACGCATTCGATGATTACTCAGCAGTTCGCTCCAAGTACTCTCTTACTTACACGCACCATTATTGTAGTTTAATGCAATATTTGCACTTTATATAATTTGACGTTTAAGCTTAAGCAAAAACAATCATTAAATCAGAGTACAATTTGTTGTATGCCTCCGGCTCCGGCTATAACAGAAAAACGACCTTCAACACCGGTTTCGGTAGAATATGTATCGAAAGTTCTGAGTAGAACAATTACCTTCGTCTCTTTGATTGAATTTGTGCCGAAGGTTCCGGTGCTTTCGGCAGTGAATTTTTGCATTTTTACAAAACCTATGCTGTTTAGTGAGTTTATAACTTGGGCTTAAATTTTAAAACCTTTAATTGTTGAGATCTGTTACAAAAGAAATTTAAAACTACATTTTTGCCAACGTGACAATCATGGCATTACAGACCAGTCGTAGTGGGACTACATTTATTGAGCGAAGCTCGAACACACGTAAGCAATTAAGGTAATATGCAAATTAGTTATTAGCTAACTATTCATTTATCGGTTTTGGAGGTTTGTAAGCAATTTCCTCAGATTCCTCGCACGCAAAAACCTTTCAGCCACCTTAATAATTATTGGAATAATTCAAAAAGTCCTAATTTTGTCTCGTCAATTAAGCAAATATGCAAATTATCTATTAGCTAACTATTCGATAATCGCCTTTAAAGTTTGTAGACAATTTATTCAGATTCCTCGCACCCGAAAACCCATTATTGCTGAAATTAGATTGCTTGTAACCCTAATAATTAGTGCAACATTGTAAAAATGCCTAATTTAGGCTTATCAACTATGCTTATATGCAAATCATCTATTAGCTAACTACTCAATTATTGGTTTTAGACGTTTGTAAACAATTTATTCAGATTCCTCGCACCTAAAAACCCTTTAGTGCTGAAATTATATTGCTTTTAACCTTAATAAATAGTGAAATATTGTAAAAAGGCATAATTTAGGCTTATAAACTATGCTAATATGCAAATTATCTATTAGCTAACTGCTCAATTATCCGTTTTGGAGATTTGTAAACAGTCTACACAGATTCCTCGCACCCAAAAACCTTTTACTGCTAAAATTAGATTGCTTCTAACTGTAATAATTATTGGAACATTGTGGAAAGTCCTAATTTAGGCTTAATTAATTATGCAAATTAGCCTGTAGCTAATAAACGGCTTAAAATTTTCAAACCCCAATGCAAGGTTAACACCCCAGGATAATTGTCTTTGAAACAAAAAAAGTTTATCAAAATCAGTTCAGCCGTTCCTGAGATTCTTTTCGGACGGACAGACGGACAGACAGACGGACGGACATCCACCTTTCGACCCCCAAGTACAAAACATAAAACGCTTCACGAAACTCCGAGCTTCGCTAGGAGTTTCGCTTGGCTCAATGATCTGCCCCTGCATTCAGCAGAAATTCAACTTCAGTTCCGGTAGAAATTTTACTGGAGGTTGCGTTAAATTCAGTAGCAATTTTTTTTATTTGTTAATTGTCGAAATTTTTTCAAAATAGAAACTTAAAAACAATATGCAACACTTTTAGCAGAAGATTGTTAAGATTTATAGATTTAGCACTGTTTTAGTACGTAATTGTCTCACCTCTGACTCAGATTACGGCATTGGCAAAATTTATTAACCTCTGGCTCCAGCGCTGGCTCCGGTTTTTGAACCTCCGGTTGCACCCTATATAAGCGGCGACATTTTGTATATTGGCAAAATTAGCTAATTATACACAACGTTTATTAAATTTTGCTTCACCTTCAGCGCCGTGTTCGAAAATTTCTTGAGGTTGCAGCTATAGCCAGCTGATGTGGAACAGTTGCATTATATAATATTAACCATAATACGAACTTTGTGGCAAGTACTGTATAAAAGAATGTACGGAGTAAAGTGAAAGTGAATGACGTAAAAACATTTGGTACAGTCATCAATACATAAATAAAGCAATATCGTTAGTTAAATAAACCAGGTATCACATTAAGATTAAGCCTGTTTGAGTCGCATCGGTAAATTCTCTTATGGTAAGGCATTACCTTTTGATAGATTTGTGGATAATCAAATTTACTTTTTACATCAATGTGTTTTTAAATCTATTTTTCATTACGCGTTTGTTTCCACTTTCTTGTAATGACGTTGAATTTTAAGTGTTGAAAAAATCGAAGTGGTGTTTTTAAACAACTTTGCTTCAAGCCGCCTCTGAGCGCTCAACTGTGATTTATTGACTGCAATTATTTCCGTGTTTTGCTCATAGTCGGTAGCAACCGTGTTGCTCCCAATTGAACAATAAAACGTACTGTACGCAACCAAAAAACTGTTAGAAATTTTCTTTAGTACCATCAGTAGCAAATAAACGTCGTACTGGTTGCTTTTCTATCTACAGGTACCTATAGTGTTGTCAAAACCTTTTTTTCATTGACCAAAACTATTTTGTCTCGCACAGCTCTCACACAAACAGATGCTGTGGCCAAAAACAAACGCTATGCACATTCCCACTTTATTCAACTACTGCTGCCATTTTGTAGTATAGAGCATATCCCAAAAACAGTTAATACGTACCAATCAATCAGAGCAAACCAGTGTGTTGTGGGACCAAATACGATGCGAATATGTGCGTATGTGTGCCCGAAATGCAAACATACCTTATAGAGGACATTTTAAAGGCTTAATCCAAACTATTTCATATCATAGATGTTTTATTCTGTTTCGTCTTTGACGGTTGTGTTCACGGGCACCAACACAGGAGATATAAAGGGGGTAAGTATGTTCCTAACTTCTCTAAGGAGAGACAACAAACAGGACATTTAAGAAGATTCTGAGAACAACCTAATAAATTCTAGAGATTACAAGAATTATATTTCATGACGTTTTATGCCCTCCCGAAATGAAATCAATCCTGTCTACGCCACTGGTTGTGTTGGCTGCCGCTGTTTGTACCGTGCTCACTATTGCACTATACGCCGGACATACACAATAAAGTATAATCAAAAACAAACTGTTGCATGATGCGTGTTTCCATACACAGGAAAAGTATCCATGTCATTCGGGTAACGGTGTGTCGAAAACGGCGGAAGCACCTCGAATCTGAATTATGTTTGATATACAGGGGCATTGCGGATTGCCTTACTGATAATCGTTAACAATTTGCCAATTCAATTTCAAGAGCTTAAACGTTACAGCCGTTTTTTTGTTACAGTTCCTACTTCCCACTAAAGTCCGAATTTCCCGATACAAAAAATGTTGCCGCGCAATAAAGAACAGTCTCGTATAAGCATTAGGTGGGGGGTACGTATATTGAGTTTAATGCAATATGTAAATGTAGTAATCGTTAATATTGAATTCAAGGCTGGAATCTATTTGTTTTGCAGAACATTTTGTTCATGTATGCTTTATCACTACTTGTAGGGAAGTTATCGCACGATATGATGCAAGTAACTGAAGAATAGTTATAGGTCTGAAGACAAGTCTATACTAAAGCTCCACTTTTCCGCTGTAGAGTGATTGTTCGGCCCATATAACTTTTGAGTGGCGAACAATTGTTTTGCTGGACAATAATCAAATAAGTTTAACATTTAGAATATAATTTTTTTACTTAGGCTAAAACTTAACTTAGGTTAAGTTATATGTTTATCTCTAAGCGGAGGCATAGGCTTAGGGAGATGCTTTGCGCTTCTCAAAATAATATTGCGTAAATGTTCACTGTAAAAACATTAAACGAGTTCAAAAACATATTCAGAGAAAGTTAACGCATTATTTGTTGAAATTGGAAAAATGGTAAGAAATCGCCTAAATCAAGTGCGATTACCGTAATTATAAAAATTATAAAATGTTTAAGCATAAGAGCACCAAAAGCGACTAAATAAATTAAAATGTTTTCAATTATTAATGCTAAACATTCCTTACTGGCATACTACGCATTCAATTTCAGTAGGCGTTGCTTGTTTGCCAGATAGAGGGTTCAGTCTATTCCCGTATGACTTCTTGCAGTAAAAAATTTGAATTATCAAAAACATTTCAATTTTGATTTATTACATAGTTACCGGCACAAACGAAGTTAAAAATTAGTGGTAAAAAACTGTTAGACTGTAATGAATTTCAGATATCTATCATTACGGAAAACTACTTGTTTCATCTTTCCATATATACGCATATCCAAAAATTTTAAATTCCAAGACATTTCGTGCTTAGAAATCCATGCTAATAAAGCGTTTTGAAATTTTTTCAAGGTTCAGGCACAATTTCAGTACTCTCTCAGTCTCATGGTTGTATTTGAACTAAACAAAATATAACAATTTCAAGAATGATATATCGGCAACAGATTTTATAGAAAAAAGTTGAAAATAAATGAGAATGAGCTGCATTTTGTTGGACCACAGAACGCATGGCAAGAACTATTTCCTGAGCATGTCGGAGTGTCGGACAGCAGAAGCAAGAGTTTCATAACTTTGTCCAATATAGTGCAGTAGTAGTTATACAACTATGAAGACTCATATGAACACAAATATAAACAGCCCACACCATGTTGACATAAGAAACGAAACACAGACAAACTGCAAATAAGAACGCGTAGAAAACTGAACTGTATAATGATACCACTCTGTATGAGCACCAAACAGACCATACAGTGATCTTCAAAAATTGCTCGACGAACGAAAGAAACAAAGTAAACATACATCCCATTTTTGGAACAGTCGCTAAAAATTGAACGTTAGCTTCTGCGAACGAGTGAGTTGTATATATAATTATGATTCGTTGCAAATCGAAATTGGTTAAGGGTTATATTAATTACCGATCAGGGAAGCTCATGAAAAGCTCAATTATGCAAAATATTTGACGTCCGGCTATTTTTGGTTAAACACAAGCGCATGGAGGATGACGAATAAGATCTTAAAAATTGCAATAATTGTATAAATCGAAGTGATAGTTTTGTATTTGGAGAATTTATTGAAATGATTAACGCTGAAATAAAAATTTTTTTGAATGATTTATCACGCATGAGTTAGCGCTCTTCTCTCGAAGGGTTACCTACTATTTGCTCAATCTCGGGTTCTCCATCGATTCATGAAATATAGAGCGAGCACGACGTGACTTTTGATCGCCAAATATTGTTATCAATTTATCGCTCGAAGATTGAAAAGTTTCACCGCATTTAAATTGAATATATGTACAATGCTTCACTTGAACGTTAAGATTTTTATCCATTAAAGACTTCCGCAATTGCTATAAATCGAATATGAAATTGCACAGATAGAGGCGGCATGTGCGTAGACTATTTGATGCGGCACATATACGCCAAACAGTATTAATTAATAATCCTGAATATGAAAACTCACTCATATTTAATTTCCAAGTGATTTATATATCCAATTCAAATCGCAAAAAGCAAAATACACATTGCTAACATGAAATATTCAGTTTATTCAAAAATTGTACAACGCAGCCGAGTTCTACACCAAGAATACCTGCTAGAGTTAGGACGGCTAATGATCTTGTCAACGTCTCGATACAGAAATTGCACTTTTAATCACAAAATCAGCCAAACGCCAAAAATGGATAAAAGATTTCCTATTGCGTTTCAATGTGGCAGTTATAATTAACCATTGAAACTGCAAGATTATTGTGTGTAACGTGTAATAGAGTCGCAATTATAAAACCTTACAGAAAGCGACTTCTCTTAGTTTGTTTTTACGCTAGAACAATACATAAAAATACAGTTAAGAATTATTATAGATAGTAAACTGAAAATTTTTCGCTTAACCGTTTATCACATGAATATTTTCTGTTTCTCCTGAGGCATACTTCTATGCTAGGATTCGAGCTCGGGTGACTAGAGTGGGAGGCGTTTACCATCACCACTCAGCTATAGGAGCTTGACGCTCGAGCCCGAGGGTGCTCTCACGTCTTGTGATGATTTAATACTATGACATTACTTAAAGTATATACACTGCGCTGAGTTGCCTATAGGCAACTCTATGTGAGAAAAGGTTAATATATTTATCAGTGTTGTCCGCTGAAAGTTGCTGTTTAAGGTTAAGCGTGGAAAAAAGTGTAATCATAAACTTAAGCCTAAAACTAAACCTAAGCAAACCATAGTCTAAAATCTAAAAGTGCCCGTTTGCAGTTTCATCAGAAAGCGGCAGAGCCCTAAAAGTAACATGGGCTCTTGTCCCCGATTTTAACGTTCAATCGGTTGGAATAAACGTTAACGAAAAGTATTTTGAAGGTTAGCTATAACCTACGCTATATATAATTCTGGTTGATGTGGTTCCGAGATACTGTGACGGCCGTCAACTGTGTCTTAATTAGTTATTATTTCGCTCATACTATACTAAAAAAGGTAAATGCAAATTTTACTTCTCAGCGAGTAAAGTAAATAGCGTGCGAGCCGGTAAAATGTGTGGAATGTTGAAAAACGTGTAAAACGAGAAGAAAGCTTGGACAGCGAAAAATGAGGGTGTGGGGCAAAAAGTGGAGATGATTTATGCGGGGCGAAAAGGGAGGGCAAGAACCGTATATTATACTACTACACACATGCATCGAATCAAAATGCGTATTGTGATATGCTGATGCAAAAAAGATCGGATAAAGCACAATAGACAACACTATTTACTGCACATCAGGCAACGCAAACCATAGCTAACCTGACTTGTATCGCAGTACTTAGTAACAGACGACGTCGAAGCGCCCCATCTTTATTTGGGTAAAGTTAATGTTACAGTATGATCACTTCAAACACTCGTTAAACACCGAGGATAATGTAAAACGCTAAGAACAATTGCTGAAATTAGAGTTTATTGCGTAAAACTATTCTAAAACACTCATGTGTTCCATTGAATTTGACAAATCATGTTGGCCAATTGTGTCACAATAGAAAAAATGTAAACTTTTTCAGCGACACAAACTTATACTGCGCGTCCTGGTATCGCAAGCACACTATCTATTCTTTTTTTTATTTTGTGTTTTTAGGTCAAGACATGTTGTATATTGAGAAGCATTCGTCTGAAATTAGACTGTTCATTCCAAAGGTCTTTATGTCCTTTAGTTTGACGACAGAAAACGAACACACTGTGGAAACAGAGCTCAGTTCGCTTGCCACTCTACGCCAAAAATGTCAAACTCTGAAATTAAGTTGTGCGCACATGCGCACCCGGGCAAAACCAAAAAAAATCACATAGTTGACCCATCAATACGATCGTTCAAATGATAAGCACAGTTTTGTTTCACTTTTGACATGTGTCCTGACCAACACATATACGAGGAACTGTGCGCTGTTGGCATTGCTGCACTTTCATGGAATGGTGGTGGTTTTTTATTTGAGCCATACGCCCCGTACAATAATCAACTGTGCTTTTGACAGACCAAAGTTTTACAAAAAACTCGCTATAGGTATTTAGAAAAAGGCAAATCACATTGAAAAAATGTTTTGCATGTTTTCTCGCTGACTAAATATTTGTAAAAGTTTTTAAACTATTTGTTGAATTGAAAATATAAAGTTCCGTATTCGCAATGTGTCCGCGAAAACTTTAGACGTTCGCATTAGAAAATTTACTTTATGGAATTTTAAATAGTTTTTTGGTTTAACGCTTTTACTGGTGTGCCTTAATATTCTCAAACGTGGAGCTATGATTAATATGCGCTTCGAAGGCAACAATTTTAGAAATCGTCAAAAATACTAAAACGTTCTTTAAACGGTTTTAGGATTTTGAACCGTTTTTGTATACACGCTTACGGATAACACATTGTTCACTTTCGCCCCTTTATACCTTCCAATCCAGCAAGCATTAACAAAACTACGCGCTGTGCCGTATATGAAGCATCTTTGTTCTGTTGAACACAATTTTAGGCTTTCTTTGTTTCGCAGGTGAGCTTCCATTTCTGTTTTTTTCGGATACGCCCTTGCGTATATATAGATGGATAATATGATTGTTTGTACCATTAGAATGAACATCCATCCGCAACTTGAGTATCAATTGGTCGCGTTTGGCAAAATATATACGTCTTAAATTAAACAACACGACGTTTTGCCCCCTAAACCCTGCCAAGAGTGTTCAAAATAATTTATTGTTTAACTTTCTTCTCCTTCAACGTGTAGCTGAATCCGGATTGCCTTTTCGTTCAGTGTGTAAAAACTGAGTTGAGAACATTTTTGTTGAGTGTGCAAAAACTATAAATGAGACACTTTAATACACAGGAGTAACCAGCATTTGCCATTCTTACCAAATCGCTTAAGTATGCACGACATTTACTGTATAACACTTGAAATAATTGTACTTCGGCTGATATATCAGAGCCGTGAAGTGATCAAAAACGTTGGAACCGGGTTTAACAATGTATTTAATGGCTATGCAACATTCTATGTCACCCCTGGTGTTCACAACTCTCTAGGCAAAGACAGAATTTCACACATGAGTTAATATTTAATTTTTAGATAAATAATGGCAACTATAATAGCGGAGATTTATTGCCGCGTGAAAAATTCATGAATTTGTAATTTTTTTGCTCAACTTTGGCAAACTGGAGAAAACTGTGCAATTAGTATTTAAATCGAATCTTTATAATACGAATTTGTGGCATAAAATTATTGTTATTAAAGTATATGACAGAAATGCAGAATTAATAGGTATAAAAGCTACGTTCAGAGTAAGAAGGTTTTCAGATGATATTTCGAATATCCAGTGCTCGATAGATCTGCTTCTGATTCCGGCTCCGGCAGAAAATCGAGCTTTGGCTCTGGTAAAATTTAGGTATAAATTTCTGTATTATGGCATATTTACTGATATTCTTTGCAGTTGTACAAAAATTGTATCTTTGTATGTTTGACTTTAAGTTTTGGTACAAGTCTGAGTAATAAATTGAGTGAATTTCTTGAAAGTAAAACGAAAATTTTTGACAGCTCTTTTTACAGATACTTGCTAAAATTACCAAATCGAAACTGTTTTGCACACCAAATTTTATTTAATTTCTGGCTTCCTCGACTTCAGTATTTTTCACTTCCGGTTGCATCCTAGGAGCTGTTGCACGTTTGCAGATACGTCACACTGTGTATTGTTAAGATTAAATAGCGTTTCGCTGGTAAGTGTACTTTCAATCCACAGACAGGAATTATAGTATAACATTGTGCAACAATTTATAGCGGCACGTTTTAGCGGACATACATGAAATGTATTTTCTCACTTCCTACAGAATTAGGATGGAACAAATCGGCTAGATAGCCTGAAAACTTTAAAAATACTGCATTTGTGGTACGTTTTATTCTGAAAAGCACGGCATACTTGAAACAGCTGATTGCGTATGTGAATTTGAGCTGCTGTTCACTAGTAATTATATGTTTATTGAAACCTTCAACCTTCATTTTTAGAAAGCGGGTTTTTCCTCTGAAACCCAGCGATATTTATACCACACTTTAGACGTTAAGTATGTATGTATGTAAACACGTAGCTAGTGGATAGTCAAACATTTATTTTCTTTATTTTGGAAGATGTTGAATCAAGCACGGATACTAAATGCGTTTGTATTTATAAAATTGATTGCAATGAAAAGCTTTTATCAAGTAACAACTGTTTATGGCTGTTGGGATATATGTCTTTGAATTTATTGTAATGTAGTGTAGTAATCCTATCTGTTCGTTTAGCATTGTGTATTAAAATTATAATCGGTATTGGTATCGGTTTTGCATTTAGTAACATTTGAAAATAAGTATCGGCATCGGTACAAATTTTGGGAATTGTAAAAAGCTCTGTATTGTATGCTTGGTGGCAACATACCGGTCGGCAGAGAGCCGAAGATGAAAATAGTTTGAGATTCGAGCTCCGTGGCGCAGTGGTAGAGCGTTTGCCCAAAGACTGTACGTAGCTGGTTCGAACCGGCCCGTAACCCGCTTTTCCGTTTGTTTAGTAAAAAGGTCTGAAGTTCTTGTTCGTACTTTGTGGACGCAGTGGTTAATTGCCGCGCTATGAAGACGGTAACCGGTCGAAAATAAGATGGACGGTCATGGGACGACCTTAGTCAAAGTTGGGTCATGTGAGCATAAGGTATATGTCGGTCCGATATGTACATATGCCATGTGATGAATTGCACTGTATATATGCTTACCAGCAGCGTGCGAGTGCACACAGTTGATAATAAATGTGTGAGCCAGGTATATATTAATAGACTGGGGTCTAAATATTAAGGTTGTTAGGGGACTGGGCGAGTTCATCCAATTCCAGCCTTAACAGGGGTTTCGATCTCCGATTTAGCACTCAGAAGCCCGTCGAACTCGCTAATAAACAAGACTAGGGTTAAGCTTTAATAACAAGTAAGATAACATATTAATACGAACAAGTAAGAATGCAACTTACAAATACGAACACGATTAGTTTTCAATACTCATGATTGAAAACTAAATGAAAACTAAGTTGAAATTAAATCTAAATTCCAAAAAGAAACTAAAGCAGCATTAATGCTGCGTAAAGCGAACAATTCGAAAACAATTAGAATTCATTCCAATTTCCCGGAAAATTGTCACCACATAGAACAATACAAAACTACAGACTGAATTGCATTCACAAAACAACAATTTGCATAAAACTCCAATCTAGAATCAAACAGGTTCTTCAGAGCAAAATACCAGCTATTTTGCTCTTACAATAATTTTCTCTTCAAGCTGGTTCTTAATCCGGACGGAAAATATTATCTCTTACTTTTCCAGATTTTCCTCTCAAAGAGGAAAACCAGTTTTTGTCTGCTGAGGTAACTATCCGGAAAATATTCTAAGTCCACGGGTGTGTCATTACCCGTCTATATTTCATAGTTTCATTACACGGTTATGTCCTTACCGTTTAGGCATCAGCGGTAGCAACCGCTCACATCCCCTCTATTTCCTTTCTTGGCTTCCACTGCCAAGCAGTTAATATAAATAACAA
This sequence comes from Enoplolaimus lenunculus, assembly GCA_030248215.1. Classification (NCBI taxonomy): domain Eukaryota; kingdom Metazoa; phylum Nematoda; class Enoplea; order Enoplida; family Thoracostomopsidae; genus Enoplolaimus; species Enoplolaimus lenunculus. The sequence goes on along the minus strand of JASANG010004041.1, from coordinate 32,041 downwards.
AATTATGCATACAGTTATAATATAAAATAAAGGCACAACGACCAGCATTTTAAGTGAGCTCATAAATGACAAGTAGAATCTTGGCAAATCCACAAGTAAATTAACGAACATATATACATTATATACATGATCTGCAATTTCAAGAAATTATTTCTAAAGCTTCAACTTCAGATCTTTGTTAACTTGCAGATCAGTTTCGTCGATCCCGATCGCGATCTTTCCGGCCTTTGTAGTAATAACTTCCTTTGAACGTTTTTGCCGCGGTCTTCACGCCGTTGATCACGATCCTCGCGACGTTGTTCACGACCCCAAAAGTCGTGAGATTGCTCACGCTCCTCACGGTCGGAGCGATCACGCTGGTCGTCATCTGGGCTCGGTTCATCTGGCGGTGCCCGAACACGACGCGCAGCACCGTAGTCAAGCCGCTGGTGAACCGGCCCTCGATCGCCTCTAGCATGACGATCTCGTGATGTCGCTGTTCTGGCTTTCGGTACTGGGTACCGATCGCCTCGTCCGCCGCTGCTAGAATAGCGCGACATCTTTGCGCGCGGACGTCGTCGACGAGTAACTCTCCGGTCTGAGTCCTGGGAGCTGCTTTCATGATCGGTTCCCATTGAACCAATACGTTTTTCGGCGCGAGTCGGCCCTCGTTGAACAGGTCCAACAAATGATTCATCCGAATCTTCGCTATGATACGCTCGCGTCGTCACTTTGCCCATCTGCGCGATCCTTGAATTCCGAAACTTCCGAATTCGACTGTCTTCCGCAGCTTCTTGCTGTGGAAAGTTTTCGCCGAAATTGCGCATAAATCGAAGGAATTCTTCATCATGCGGATTCGCAGGTGGATTGTAGTAACGATGATCATTAGGCGCATCATGCTTCAACGAGCGGTTATAACGGTCGCCTGCATCGCGAATTGCAGCGCGTTCCGCACCTGTCAACTTCCTCAACGTGCGTCTGCGCATATTGTCCAAACGAACCGTAAGTTCACCCAGCATCTGCCTTGTTCGCGGATCACTCGGTGCTGTCGTATGCGCCGTGATATACGCCACGTTGTCACGCTCGAATTCGTCACGCGCTCGCCAATAACCGTCATCCGTGTATCCGTTTTCCATAACAGCATCACGTTTGGCGGCGGCGCGTTTGTCTTTGACTGCGTCATACTGTTGACCCAGCAAAGCACGACCAATTGGCAAGAACGCGGCACGCGGTGCCTGCGCAAATGCCCGCCTGCGCCATGGAATACGACGCAGTACCCAATCTCGCAACTCCATAGCGAAAACGTATGATGTTGTCATACTGAAGCGGCGTTAGGTACGGCGCTCGGTTAAATACCTCGTATCGTATTCCACGCTCGACAAACCGGAGATAGTCGAGGTAGACCGTGAGTGACACGTTTGACAATAGACGGAAACGAATCAAATTTATGAATTCGTACGTCCAAGATCTTCGAATATCCGACAGTTGCGTTTCCGTCAACGGACCAACAGGGCGCGCCACACGTTCGTTGACATTAAAATAATACGCATGTAGTCGATATTCGTAATTTTGTGGAAATCTACTCATGAGTTCTCCACCGTGTAACAGACATTGATCAGGCAGAACTACCACGTTCGGATCCCAATCCTCCGACTGCGTGTCCACTGCTGACTGTTCTGTGTCACCCGCAGACTCTCCGGCTGCAGTACCGGCCTTTTGAGCATCCTTCCGCTCACTGACGGCTTCCTTAGGGGAAGGCTGCGCTGCCTCCGTCGATCCCGGTTGCCCGGCCGACACGAGATTGCAAGCAACTGCGCGCTGTTCTCCCCCATCCGGAATTGCTAATGCCCGAGAGGATGTCGGTTCCTCGGACATCCGCACGCCAGGAGCGGTGCTCACCACCGTTACTTCTCGTTGCGCCTGCACCGTCACCGGCGGTACCACCAACGTTGACTCAGTCACGATGGTTTCGGGTACCCGCGTGCCGGGCGCAGAAGTAACTGGAGTCACAGCTTTTGAGCTGGGCTCCTTTTCGCCACGTGTATCCGGTAGAGCACCCGCTAATGGCCCACTTGACGTCTGTTTGTGAGGCACCGTTGTAATTGCCTCCTTCTGCTGTACAGCGACCTTCGACGGGGACACTTGATGTTGTTTTTCTTGATTGTCATTACGTTTCCTTGTCCCCTTTTTATACGTAGAAGCGCTGAGCAGCGTCTCAAACGAATCCACACGAGACCGAGCAGCCGAAGGACGCACCGCATCCGCATAAGTACGCGGCACGCTTCGCTGTCCTGCCTGTGCAGACGATGGCTTCGCCGGCTTTCGTGACTCGGTCACTTTAGACGGCGGTGCCGACTTGTGCACTACGTCTCTCGACGATTGCACCACAGTCGACATCACCGGTTTTAATGACTTGGTCATCGAAACCGATGTCGGTGCAGGTGTTGTCTTCGTCGTTGCTGATTTCGACGCTATCACCGATTTACCCGATTTGATTGATTCGTACGAGACTGTTCTCACTACCGTCACTGGCGTCAATTTGACTAGTGGAATGCGCATCTGCTGTTGAACTTCCTTCGTCACACGAATTGCTTCCAAGTCCACTTCGTCACGCCCGGGCAAATCAATAATGTTGTCGTCAACTATCGACAAACGCTTCTCTCGATCTTGCTGCACCCGTTCTTCGAGCCGTTTCTTCCTTGCCGACTTCGATGTCGATGACTTTGAAGTTGTTGATTTCTCCGGGGTTTGCATAACGATGTTTTCAATTAATTCCAACTTTAACAAACCCCCATCACATACCTGTCTGGATTTCCAAGATCTAACCTTGGTGCCGTGCACCGTTACTGTTGAACGTACGTAATCCAAGACCACACCAAAGTTCGTCAGGATATCTTCACCCAGGATCAGAGACGACTGCATTGACGGCATGACGTGAATCTGAACCATTTTGGTGACACCTCCGAGTGTGACGCTGTGATTCATACATCCAAGTGTCTTTTGTGCTGGTGCGGCTTCGTAACCGAAACAGTCGATCACGTGGGATGTATCCAACGGTATATCCGAAAAATACAAATCGTACAAATGCTTATGCATCAACGTTAAATCCGCACCACTATCCAACAGACCCATAACTAGTAGGTTATTAATACTTATTTCGACATTGAATCCGGTGGGTTTTACACCGGTTCCGCGGTTAGTCGCGATATACGCGGTTGGTACCGCAGCCGAAATGTTTCGACCGTCCGGTAAACGGACGTGGTGAGGCGGTATTATGACTGCGGACGGTTGTGCTAAGACTCCGCCCACGGCTCCTGAACGACCTGTCAATTGTTTCGCCTCTGTTGCCTCACGCCTGGGAGACTCTGCCCGGGGACCCTTGCGTTCGTCATTAGATTTCGATTTTGATTTCCCATCCGCCTTTTTCCGGTCAGGGTTTTTAAAACAAATACGCGCCGGATGGTTTGTCTTATTACAAAATTCGCACGGTTCGAACTCACGTTTTGTATCAGACTTTTTCTCAGAATCTTTATTCTTATTATTATTACTGTTATTCTTCTTCGAATCCGAGTCTGATTTCTTAGGACTTCTGCAGTTCCGGGCTATGTGCCCTTCTTTACCGCAATTAAAACAGGTGCGGGGCGACCCTTGTTGCTTTGACCGCTCATCCTTGTCGGTGTACTCCTTCTTGTCGTCCTTGTCTTTCGCACCCTCATGTCCACGATTCATTTTTGACTTATTGTTCTTTTGATTTACTTTATTCTCGTACAACTTATATCTGGTTTCTTGACCGGTCGTGTCACTCATATCATTTGCTAAAAGGCGTTGCAGCTTTTTAGCTCGAAATCTTAATTCTTCGAACGTCTCGGTCATGCCGGTTTGTAATCTCAATTTAAACTCCGGCTTAGCGTTATTTATAAACGTTTGACACAGCAGGTCATGAGCCTGCTTTGGGTCTGCGAAACGTTTCTCTAGGTAACGTTTCCAATATACTAACAATTCGTCAGCATATTCCTCAATGTTACCTATTTGGATCATTCTTTGAAAATTTACGATTCTGGTGGTTAAATCATCCGGTTCCGCAAAACGGTCTCTAAATTGATTTATTAACCAATCGAAATTTTCAGGCTCAATAGCCGCTTCTTCCTCCAAAAGTTGAAGGTGTTTATCTGCGGCTTTTCGCAAACATTTGCGAAATTGTTTCATTTTTGCCGGGAGATCAATAATTCCTGCTGATCTTAAACACCGGTCAAAACGCTTATAAAATGCATCGAAATCATCGGTGCCTTCATATTTAGGAAAATACGAGTCTTTTTCAGGCATGTTAACTACGATCTGTGTCGGCCCCGCCGATGTCGGAACCATAACCGCATTATTCCCCATGCCCGGTTGAACCCTACCCGTACTCGGCATTTGCCACGCATGAGCATTGTCTATCATATCGCCTGTTGTTGCTCCTATTGGGGTAGGTGGTCTGGATGCATTAGACTGTACGTCCGTAACAGATGCACGATCACCTTCCACCAACCGATCATTTCCCATTGACCACCCCGGGGTAAATGGTAACTGAGCATTTGGATATCCCCAACTATTTGTCGGTAGGGCTGGTTGACATCCCCTAGCCCAAGTGACCTGTGTTGGAGCTCCTGCGATAGACGTCGATGCTGCAGCCGCGTTCACCTCGGATGGGTATAGACTGAGGAACGCGGTGCGTTGTTCCAGGGTTAGGCTATTCAGAAAGGTTTCCCGTTGTTGTTGAACCTGGGGAAAATTTTGACTCGTATAGCCTACATTCTGATTCGGCTGGGTTAGGAGTTGATGTCCTGTAACCATAGGTGTTGTGAATTGGTTACCCCCTAATCCCATAGTGTGACTCGCAAAATTGCTCTGAGAACCCATACCGCCCGCTGTGCTCGGTCCAGGCTGGGGGTAGGATTGTCCGGCATACGACATGAACGAGTTGTAGGGATATTGTACAGGTGGCCCCGGATAGTATGACGATTGGGGCATTGCTGTATACGGGTGATGAATTGTCGGGAAAGCAAAGTGACGGGGGTCGCTAACAGTATTGGGATATACTGGTGGTTGAGGCATCGTAGTCGGAATAGTTGTATTACCCGACCCGTATACCGACAGTTGACCCTGGGTTGCGTTATGTTGCGACCGAACCATCATGCATGAGACCCCGCTGTTTCCCACGGAGCTAGTCATGTACGTGGAGAGATTCCTCGCTGATTTTTCGCGTGGCAACGTCGCTACCGCCGGACCGGACTGTCCTGTCACCGTTTCCCTTTTTGTTTGCGTTATCCCCTCTATTTTGGGATCTGCTATCCCAAAATTTTTGCCTACCCCGGTTTTTGTATCACCCATTTGTCCTACACCGTTCGGGTATCTCTGTGCTAAGTGTGGTCCCATTAGTCCTAAATTTTGTAGAACAGCACTAACTGTTCGGGGTTTAGGAATTTCCTGGGATTCTAACTGGCCATTTTTTAACTCAGCACCGACCTGTTTTGTCCTCTTCGACGTGTCCTCGCTACCATATTCGTAACTCGCCGATCCATCTTCCACCGAATCCACCGCCGACTGCATCAAGTCCGACAATTCCGTCGCCAAACGCACAGTATCCGCCCGCGCCGCAGTTGTAACCAACGTGTTAGATTGGGTCGCGTCGTCAAGGCCACTGTTCGCCGGCGCCGTCGTCACCGGGCTGAGAGTCGTTCTGGTTTTTCCGATGTCCGAAGAATATCTATCGTGCTGAGAATACGATTGTTGAAGATCGTTGTCGACGTCGTCATACAAATCTATGACAACAGATGAGGCAGAGTCGGGCCGCGTGTACGGAGAACTCCGGGTATTAGGTGGCAAATTTATCCGCGAATCGGACCCACCAACCTGTCTCGGTACTATTAGGCCTCTTTCTTGCACAGTTTTTGTGTTTTGTGACATTACCGCATGTCCGCCCGGGGTTAGCTGAATCATAGGGTGGTTACCCCTAGCCCCTAATTGCATTTGCCGAGTTACATTACGAGGCAAATCTGATATCTGGGCTAAATTAGTCGATTTACTACCCCGGCGTCGAATCGGTGTGACACCTACACGGCGTCGCCCTGTTAGGGTACCCACCCCTGGTCTTAATTTGCGGTGAGTTCTCCGTAACGCGGACGACTCGTACAAGCTTGAGGAGGCTAAGTCTCCCGCTGCTTGTACGCCTATCTGCGTGTCCGAGGGCGCTAAGTGCTCTCGGGGCACGTCCTTTGCCGTGACAACTTGTTGGCTTGATTGTTGTAAGCCTGACGTTGATGCCACTGCATTACCTGGAACTAAATTAAAAGCGACCGAAGTCGCGATTAGCGGTTGTGCAGGGGGTACTACGTTATTCCCCGCGGCACTAGGTGTCGCAAGGGATAACGCGTTTGTCCCCTGCGTAGGTTGTTGCCTCCTAGAGACAACCTGCTTTTCACCCTTGCGTACAATGGGTGTTCGTTTCAAGCCGCCCATCTCCCAGGTACGATAGGATATTGGCTTAATTTCACAAATAAAACCAATGAACACAATATTTAAAAGTAGCCATATTTTCAACGCAACAAGCTAGTATATTCTAGCTAAGAAAACCGTAAAGCAAAATTATTTTAAATTTTGAATTCAGAAATTCAAAATTCTTATTTGAAAATAACAAATTTCATTCTCGCATAAATAACGCGACTTTATTCTTTAATTTAAAACACCCAAAATATTAATATATAATTTCAAACAATATTCTTTCGCAAATCAAAACATCTAACTAGTTTTGTAATCCAAGTTGACCTTTCATAAATACAAAGCGCCAACAACGTAATATATTCAAAAATTGTTTATAGCGCAACAATATTATCACACGTTCAATATTAACATTGTACAATATTTTAACGTTGAACTTTTACACACAATTATTTTATTTATGTGTGTGTATTTATTATGTACACACTGCACACTACACAAAATAAACTGTTTTAATGTAATATGTGATATTTTAATATTATGCAAGCTGTGATATTATATTGTGATATTTTTACTGTGATATTTTTTATGTTATACGAAAACGGTTTTTTTGTGATATTTTTTATTGTATGCTATGTGATACTTGTGATATTAAGCTGTGATATTTTTGATCTGTGATACCAATGCCTGTGTTAGCCAACTGTGATAGGGAAGGCTTTAGGCCTGTACGAAGTACGTAGGTCGACCTTTGAGGTAGGCTTGTAGGATGTTGTACGCAGGGGTCGGTAAGGGATTTTTCTCTGCGAATTTCTCCCAAGTTCGCTGTCGATTTGACACATACACACCTATAACTAGAAAAGTTCGGGCTTTTCGGAGACCATCGTGGTCACCATGTGAGCCAGGTATATATTAATAGCCTGGGGTTTGAATATTAAGGTTGTTAGGGGACTGGGCGAGTTCATCCAATTCCAGCCTTAACAGGGGTTTCGATCTCCGATTTAGCACTCAGAAGCCCGTCGAACTCGCTAATAAACAAGACTAGGGTTAAGCTTTAATAACAAGTAAGATAACATATTAATACGAACAAGTAAGAATGCAACTTACGAATACCAACACGATTAGTTTTCAATACTCATGATTGAAAACTAAATGAAAACTAAGTTGAAATTAAATCCAAATTCCAAAAAGAAACTAAAGCAGTATTAATTCTGCACAAAGCAAAACAATTTGAAACAATTAGAATTCATTCCAATTTCCCGGAAAATTGTCACCACATAGCACAAGACAAAACTACAGACTGAATTGCATTCACAAAACAACAATTTGCATAAAACTCCAATCTAGAATCAAACAGGTTCTTCAGAGCAAAATACCAGCTATTTTGCTCTTACAATAATTTTCCCTTTAAGCTGGTTCTTAATCCAGACGGAAAATATTATCTCTTTTACTTTTCCAGATTTTCCTCTCAAAGAGGAAAACCAGTTTTTGGTCTGCTGAGGTAATTATCCGGAAAATATTCTAAGTCCACGGGTGTGTCATTACCCGTCTACATTTCATAGTTTCCTTACACGGTTATGTCTTTACCGCTTAGGCATCAGCGGTAGCAACCGCTCACAAAATGCAGTTGAGGCAAACTGCGCGTCCGTGGTAGAGCGTTTGCCTAAAGATCTGTAGAAGTCACTAGTTCGGCGGTACTTACATAGACTGACAATCACTGTTAGAAGGGTATTTTTACCGTTAGAGCAAACTACGAAGGCTCGCTTAGGTATCAAAATTAAAACAGACTGGCCCATACTTTAACGCTTGATGGTCAGGCAACTGTGCGCAACTGATTTGATTTAGGTGCGTAGTATACGTAATAGGTAGGTAATTAGTGTGCGCTAAATGCATTCTTATTTATGAAAGATGTCGTTGTTGTCTCAGTACGAGCATCAGTACTCATCACTGACTGCCGAAGTTACAGCACAAACTGGTAAATGTGCGTCAGCCACTGGAGGTATGTTACCTACAAATTTCGTATTTGAATTGCATTTCCTTGTTCGGACGTATGTCTAATTCAATCATCCCTTACAAATTAGTTACAATGAGGAGTGTTGTGTAGGAGTAAAGTTATAGTGTTCAGCGGTAAATACTTATTAGCTGTAAGCTATGATACCGTAGCCTCGTCTGGCTATCCAGTCACATCCTGAACACAGAACTTAGTTCTACAGTTGAAGAATGTATTAACCATGTGTTAAGTAGAATATGCTTTGATGGACTGAGTTTGTCCAAAAAGAACAAGGTGCTACCGGAGTTCCGGTTTCGGTACAAACTTCGACGTTTTCAATATTTGGTTGATGAGCAGGGATATAATTTGCGGTGATGGTAAAATGAAAGTTAAGTATATAATACTAAAAAATTCATCCGATGTTATTGTCACTTTCCAGTTTTGTTTTCGACATTTTTAGATTTGGTTAGTGACAATGTATGAGTTAGCACAAGCTTCCGTCGTAAGACAAAAAATTGCAAAATTTCTTATGGAACGGCGGCAACCTTTCTTTTTTATGTGTAGGTATAATTTGTAATTCAAACCAGGGGAAGGAATTGGCGGTATCGGTATTGGCTAGTCTGGGGGTTTGGTTGGTTTCGGTCTCGGTCTCACTTTTTGAGTATCCATGGTTTGCAAATTAAGACCAACGAGGTTAAAAAACGATAAACAATGCTATTATCTGAGCTCGTTTGAGTTGAACGAAAAACGTAAAAATGTTTTGCTGGTATTTTGGACTAAATGTATATACGCGAACCACTTAAAATTGGGTGTTTACTTCCGGCAAAAATTGCACAGCACAATCAAAGTGACTGAGCCTTTTACAGAGTATATCACCAAGTATTGTTTTCATTAATATTGACACTGACAGTCACATATAATCCGCGTAAGTTCATTTTCATATGTCTTCAACGTCTGTTGCAATTGGAGTTGGAGATAGTTTTGTGAAAGTTTTCAATAGTTTTGTGAAAGTTTTCAATCGTTGCGTTTGTGCCACCATTCCTAACTGTTAAATAGGGTAAAAGTTATTTTGGCAGCGACATATTAGTTTATTTGTATGAATTAAACGACAATTCTGACCAGGTAAAAATATTCAAAAGTTGTATTAGAAAATATTTTTTATTTTCGGTGACGGTTAAAAATTGACCGAGACCAAGACCAAAAGTCTCGGTCTCAATCCCGGTCTGGCTTTTTTGACCGAGACCACTCGTCCCGGACTATTAGTAATCGTCCAGTTTAATGTCTGAATTGCCCTCAATATTTGAAGCCGCACACTTAAGCGATATCAGCACTTTAACGAGCATATCTGTTTTTGGAGAATATTAAAATGTCGTGTCAAAGTTCAAATGCTTATAGAACTCCTTTGCTGATAGTGCATACATAGATATATAGTACGGACACAATTTATATAACGCGCAAACATTTTACACATTTCAGCCGAAAAGCAAGAATATATATCACAGATTGAGTCTCAGCTGGATGATGTCCGCGATTTGGTATGTTTTTCGCCGTATTTTTTGTTTTTTAAAGTCACGTATCATGTACAGCTTGAAATTGTCATGAACCATTGGTTTTGCTCTTAAGCGCAGTATTTGCTTATAGCTAAACCCCAAATTTATTTTCCTTTCCGCGTAATAACTTTAGACTGGTGCTGTAAAATTCTTAATGCCAGCTACACTACGTGCTACAGTTCGCTTGTGGTTGTGTATGTACAATATGAATGATACAGAACTATATAGTAGTATTTTTAGCTCGATCAAATGGAATTAGCGGTCAGAGAGTTACATTCCGATTCAGAAAAAGTGAAATACGAAAATCGGTTAAAAAGTTACAGAGCAGATGCATCCAATCTGGAAAATGAATTCGTAGGTTTTATGCTGTTCATAATTTATTTATAGAAATCAAAATTATAAGATTATTCTTGCGACAATTGTTCTTGAAATCTTATAATTTAGAAAAACTTTAGATTGTCGCGGAGCGAGTCATATTTTGGATCTGGGATTCGCAGGAATGTCATGGGTGATGGATAGTCTCTGTAGTGGGGTGGAGCGGATTGGATTTCAACTTAAGATTGTAGGGATCCCAACCCCGCCACAAACAAACAGGTTATTGTCCAACATTCTCTCCAACAGATGCTGCACAGTGCACACGATAGCTGTTGCGGAAGAACAGATGATTCCTTTGTTGGAAAGATTGTCATTTCTTACACTCCGCACATTTTAATTCCGTACTACATATTCTCTAATAAGGTCTCTTTGGCAACTTTTCTTAAATTTGATGAAATGCCTTACCGTTTTGACAATTTATACCCTGCGCTAAATATTTTAGAATCTAATTCCGAGACTATTTCAACAGTTTCATAATCAGAACTTGTAAAAACTTTTGCGTTTCGCGCGAATTGAGAACGCACAAACTAAGTCAACTGGGCTTATATCCTGTTGAGAACGCTGCCTTATAATTGTTAGCCATTTAGACTTCCAGTTTGCAAAAGGTGGTTACGCTTTTGTATTCCACAACCCAGCAGAGACTCCTCTGGTCCAATGCAATTACTTGTTGCTTCTGATAGTGAATAACTGAATGTGATTTTGCAATTTTTGTTATTATGTTAGTTTCGCGCACATTCAATGCATAAGAACAACGATATTGTATATTGTGCTATTTCAAGCTATCTTTGGGAAACATAGTGCAGGAATCTCTAAGTATTCTTTACAAGTCTTTTCTATATCTTGCTCCGACATGGTCTTTTCCATACATATTTTATTTATAGAAGCTAATTCGAAATCGTTATGCAGACACAAGTAACAGAGAAGAGCTTTTTGATGGAGGTGGAATCTCAGATGAACAGGTTAATTAACTCGATAAAAAATTTTGCCGAGAGATAATCGTACAAATATTATATTGTTAATTACTGTTTTTATTAGAGTTATGAAAATAAAAATTTATTAAAATGTTGGTTAAACGGTCAAATATGTAAAGATTTGGACAGGTTAATTGCGATATTCCATGTACATCTTAATGTGAGTGATGCTTTACATTGTACGCCATACACCCCAAAACGTATACCGGTATAAAGTATAGGTGTATAGGTATTAGTCACTAATTAGGGAAGAAGTGTATTTTAGCGCGAGAGATTGTTGGATAACAATGAAAGACTGGAACGAAGTACTAGAAAGTTAGAAGATGGATATCATATAGCAGTCGAAACTGGTATGACGTTAATTGTGCTCGTCTTAATTAAATTTAGAAACCGTATTCTCAATTGTGTATAAGTAGCACCTACAATAGGTGAGCGATAGGTATTCAAACTAACAAACTCTTGCAATTATGGCGGATTTCATAGTTGGCAGTCAGTAAAACAAATCAAATGCCAAGAAGCTCTAGATTTCTAACCTCACGGTTCACTGGTTCGAAAGTTACAGACATATCACAAACTTGTGGTAGGTGCTATATGCGTTTGAGAATACGGGTATAGAACTGAACTTGATAAACGGTGACAAGCTAGATGGATGTAGTTTAATCTTAGTTTAATTTTCAAACATGGTTATTTGGTTGTTTTAAACAGTTTCTTTAGTTCTAAATAGTAAATTACATAGCCTCAATATATTTTACTGAAGGAACCTAAGTCATTCAATCCTGTCTTTGAAACTTCTAGTGAAACAAGTTTTCTATTTATTATACCAAGAGTGATAATACTAAACTTGAGTTTACCATTTCTCCTATTGTTACGCCCTGCTTAGTGCTGGTAAGTATAGTGTTTTTGATTTTGGTTCTTGTAAACTAAAAATTGACTGATGCCAAATGTTGCCGCGCAGAATTGTGCCTGCTTAATTTTTCTGATTGACAGTAATTTTCAATGTGTTGTAAGTGTCCTGTTAAAATTAGTCAGCGAGTTATTTCAACAAAATAACCCGGTTGTTGCGCAAGACAAAACGGTTTTGAACCAATACAGAAATTGTATACGTTGGGAAAACTTGTTAACTGTTATGTTTTGATTACTTTTTGAACAACAAACTGTATAAACTTCTTAACGCTTAAAATAAGATGATATGGGAAACTTTGTTTTAGAAAGAATTGGAGCCGACGTCTTGACAAACTTGCATCATCAGAAAAGTGTATTGCAACGTGCACGAGATCGGGTAATGGTTGCAATAAATAAATATTTCAGTATAAGTGTAGAGTAATAGGTTTTTATGTGCATAAATGAGGAAACTTAAATTTTACTTTCTTCGGTAATAGGCGAATGGTTGCCGCCTTTATGCAGTGAATATGCCATGCAAGATTTAGCACTGTTTCATTGTAAAATTGTTTTAGTTGCGGGAAACCGAAGATGATTTGAGTCAAAGTTCTAGAGTTTTATCTGGTATGCTGTTGAGGTTAGTACAGTCGATTTTCCTGTATTTTCATTAACAAATGATTATATTTCGACTGAATTTCAACAGAGTATATTTTTTTAGTTCTGCGCGCTCAGTGTATTTCTGATTGTGGGACCTTCCATAAAAATCGCTCATGCAGAGGCCCAGAGATTAAACGGTTATTTCTGCGCCTAAGCCGTTAAATTTCTTTAAATTACATACGAGAACTATTGTTTCGGGGCTCTCAGGTATCGGAGGCCTATGCTTTGGGTGATTGCCGCAGAACTGATATGGCCATCTGGTGCGATTTCATAAGCAGAAGTATTTGCCCTATTTTGTCTTCATAAAATTACTTTTAGAATTATTCAAAATCGAATCATGTTGCTACTAATTGCCGCGTTCATCTTCATCATTATTGGTATGGTGATTTATTTCGCATCAAGACACTAAAATACCGGTTTTATTTTCTGTGAAGAAAGTAGCAGAGACGATCGTTCAAAATACAAAATAGAACTAGATTTGTTTGAAAATGGTTAATGCTTGTGTAACGGTGCTTGTGACAAGTAAACGTAGTCGAAGTGGTTGAAGATTGCAACACGGCCCTCTTAAGCTGTTACGGTGGACGAAGTTGTTATTTCGTTTTGTTGAATATCATATGACTGGCTTCTCCACAGCTTGAAAATTTCCGCCGGGGGGCGTTTCCTGGGGGCCCCAGGAGTTTCCTGGGGGGCAGCTGTTTTGCGGGGGGGGGGCGTTTTACTGGGCCCCCCAGATGATCTGGGTGGTCCTGGGGGGCAGGTTCAGAATTTCGCAAGCCGACTTTTGGACCATTTTTTTATTCTAGATCGTGTTTCCAACTCAACTGAAGATTACTCATCGCTCAACATGACAAAAATTCCCCGCAAACGCTAATATAATATTACTGACAACTTTACCAGAAGTTGAAAGAAGCACAATTATATAAAATATAGATACTCTATAATTGAAACTGTGATTAACATATATTTTATATATTAGTCACAGCTTCAGTTTATCATAAGGCTCAGGCGGGTTGAACTTGTTGCTGCAAGGTACTTTCGAATGCTGTATGCCCTGAAACGGTCTTTATATAATTGTGCTTTTTTCAGTTCATTATTGAATTGTATTAGGTACTACCGGTATTTGTAACGCTATTTAAAAATTATGAGTACTCAGCGTACCTAATATAAAATTACATTTCGCCGAATGTCCGCCTCAAAAAAGTCCAGGTCATTATGTTTTAACATTGAAAATTTTGGCTTAGAAAAGTCCTGGGAGCCCCCAGCAAAAAAATTTGCTGGGGGACATTTTGCTGGGGGGCGGCCGAAAATTCGCCGGGGGGGCCTTTCCTGGGGGCGGCAAAATTTTCGCCGGGGGAAAAATGAAAATTTCGAAAAGTGCTGCCCCCTCGCTATGGAGAAGCCAGTATGATACAAGAAGTTGAAATTTAAATTTCTTGTAAATAGAAATATATTTTGGAAAACTAGCAGTCGGAAACGGAATCGTAGGTACAAATTGAGCGTTCAAATTAATTTGTTACGTTTTCCCTTTCATTAGAGCGCGCAGATTACATTGTCCTGCATAATGTGTAATATAGCCTGAAGCTTAAGGTTACTCTACTTCGGTACCGCATAAAAAATGGCCCATCCCTGATCTTTATACACGGGGCCGACAGAGGTAACCGGAGTTTGCTGTTCTGTGATCATTACATATAAATATTGCTGTCTGTGTCTGTTTGTACAGTTAAGTAAATTAATTTCTTGGTGTGAACGTACTAGTAAAAAGTATTTAACCTATACAAAGCTGCGATTTCAAAGTGCGTTCGAAAGTTTCAGCCTTATGCGGCGTTCACGTTATAACTGGGGCAGCTTGGAACACGTTTTGTCCAATGTTGATTCGACGTCAACATAAAATTCTGTGATCCGAATAGCGGTTATGTAGACCAAATGTGAATGTCATATGACATTGGCTTACAAATCACTGATGTCGAGCGATCATCGTATACAAATAACCATTTGTCATATGATACTGCGGGACATTTATGCGAATATCATATGATATTCCAAAATTCTACTAAATATCATATGATATTTATACAGGACAATGGAATTTGTGCACGCTAAATAAAACAGTAAAAAGTCGGATAATGCAGCATTAAATGATTTCGCAAGTTGAATTAGCTTCTACCGCTCTGTTTTTTGCTAAGTTTTTCCCAAAATATATTCCTAAGTACAAATAATTCAAATTTGAAATTTTAGTATCATATGACATTCTACAGTACAATCAAGCTAGTTTACCACAACTTTGCAGACATTTTCAAACATATCATATGATACTCGCAGACAATATTTGGAATATCATATGATATTGCAGTACAAACAGTAGATGTCACATCAGAATAGCAGACAATTCAAATTTTTTGAATCTCATAGCGGACAAACGGTCAGACAAAATGTTACCAGCTATAGTCATAGGGACAAAACGTGTTCCAGGCTGCCCCAGTTATAACGTGATACTATAAACTTTACATCCAAATCCTTTATATCTTTTTCTCGGACGTTCCAGCTATTTCGGCTGTGTATATATATAATAAAATAAAGTGTGGTTCAGTGTTTTCCTATTTTATTCGAGGAATGATTTTTCGCAGTTACTAATTACCACGGTGTAACTGGATATCAGTTTCCGGTAAGAGTTTGTGTCGTTTACCGATATTTCATGCTCCAAATTAGTTATATATCTTGCAATTTATCATTCAAACAACATTTTTTAAACATTTATACTTCAATATCCATTTCCGGTATTTTGCAGGGTGCAACCAGAGGTGAACATACCGTATCCGGAACCGGAGGTCAACGAAACTTGCCGGTGAGGTGAAATTAGGTAGTAAAAATAATGGTTAGTTCATTTTAGCCAATATAGTTTTACGCTAATTTTGTGCGAAATTTCAGAAATTCCTTCCTGAAAATTGTGACAAAAGTAAAACTAAACGCGCTAAACAGATAAATTTTGCAAAATTATGCGAAATTTTACTACCGAAGTTGCCGGAACCTCCGCCAAGAATTTTACCGAAGCCAGAGGTCAATTGTGTGTCGGACCCGGAGGCAAACCTCTGGTTGTACCCTGGTATTTGATCAACCGTTTCCGTTGTTTGCTAAACGAACGACAAGAATCAGCGAGTTTGCTTGGGTCGGGCAGCCGGGCTGAATCGCCGTACGAGTTTAGTGAAAGAAGCAACCATAACATTGAAAATAGCTAAAACTTAAATCGCTCAATTTTCTGCTAATAATATGCTCCAGCTGCTCGATTTAAATAAAATGTGACGTAACTCATCGAGGCGCTACCAGGAGCCGGCGGAAAATTGACTTTTGGATGCGACTCCAGTAGAACCTTTGTCGAAGGTTCCGGCAATTTCGGTAGTGGTATTTTTACAGTGTTAGTAAGATTGTATCGTTTGGTGTTTTTAGGCTTTGGGTTTTGGTACAATGTTGAGAACAGGTTGCCGTGATTTATTGAAAAATAAACGTAAAATCAGAATTTTGCGCAACATTTCACACTTATTTGTTGAAATTAGCAAACTAAACATCGCTTCCTTTGTCCGGCCAATGTAAAGAACAGGGGCGGAACAGTGTTATAAACATATTCCTAAGCCAAAGCCTAAGCGTAGCAATGTGACAACTAATTCACTAGAAGAATTTTTGAAAAATAAAATATGATAACAATCTGGTTTTAAAAATTAATATGTTTTATCCGACTTTGTTTTGTTACTATTGAGTTCGTTTTTAATTTAAGATATCTAGGTATCCAGTCCGAAACGGTCCAAAACATTACACAACTACATAATTTCCAGTCACCTCCGAATCTGCCCAAATGTGCGTTGTCCAAGCAACTGGCGTAGAGTTGAAAACTTAGTAACAGTTTAAAATCGAATAGCGAGGGGAATATGTCCTGAGATGCGAAATAAATATACGTCTTCCACTTCTTATTCGGATCACAATAGTGACAGCTATTGATTTTATCTTAAAAGATTAGAAAACCCAGTGAATATTTTTATGCTTCAGTTATATTAGCAGAAAAATTAAAACATCTCTGAAACTTTTATGACTTAAATCAGGGAACAACCGGAGGTCTGTCTCCGGCTCCGGCAGAAAATCGGCATCCGTCTCCGGTAGAATTTTGGCAATTTCGGTAGTAAAATTTTTGCACAATTTATCAAAATTTATCTGTTTAGTGTGTTTCGCTTTACTTTTGTCACAATTGTCAGAAAATATTTCTGAAATTTCTCAGAAAATTAACGTGAAACCAAACAACTTAACAACATATTGCAGATATTAGCTAAAATTAACTAATTAACCATCATTTTTGCTACATTATTTCGCCTCACCTCCGACTCCGGCAAGTTTCGTTGACCTCCGGCTCCGGTATTTTTCACCTCCAGTTACACCCTGACTTCAATGTTTGTTTCTGTTAAAATTTTAGAAAACGCAGTAAAATATTTGTATGCATCAATTATATTAGCACAAAAATTCAAACTTCTCTGAAACTTTATACTTCAATGTTATGCGGGATTCACGTTATAACGGGACTGGCTGCACACGGTTTCTCCCATGTTGATTCAACGTCAACGTTAAAACTCGGGCTCTTATATCGGTTCAACAGACAAAACTCGAATAGCATATGACATTATACAAACCACCGCTCTCAGATAATCAATGTGTACAAGGGACGGTATGTCACGTGATACTGTGAGACATGTATGCGAATATCATATGATATTCCAAAATTTCAACGAATATCATGTGATATTCAGCGGGACGTGTAATCTTAGGGGCTAATAAATGAATGGAAAGTCGAACGGCAGAAGCTAAGATGTGCTTTATACCAAATACACGTTTGTAAAACATAACCGACACAAATTCGCTTAGAACCGCAGCTTCATAATTCACAAATTCAAGTTTCACATTCTAGTGTCTTGTGATATTAAACGAGACAATTTGGGCATGTTACCTCAAGTATACAGACATTTGAAAATATATCCCATGATATTTGCAGACAATACTGGAATATCATGATATTGAAGAACAAAAGGTGACCTACAGATCATATTAACAGACAAACACAAATTTTTGAATACCATATGAGGTCTACCAGGAGACAAAATGTTACCCAATACTCTAATAGGGACAAAACGCGCCCCAAGCTGCCCCGGTTATAACGTGAACGCCGCATTAACAGAGTGAGGTTAATATCATTTTAACTATCTGATTTTATTTCACCTCTAACCAGTGTGTAACTGGATATATGTTTCTTTTTCCGGTGAAAAATTTCTGTTTGCTTCCGTTTTGTTATTGAAATACCAAAAATTTCATTATTTTTATACTCAAAATTAGTAAATCATCACGTATAAATCTCGCAATTTTTCCTTTACTACAGATATGCTGCAATTGCTTGATGTGAAATGAAAACGACGAAATTCATCCGGCATGTGGAAATGTTCAATATCCTTTTTCTTTCCGTTATTTGAGTCACTATCTGTTTTCGTTAATTTTAAGATCCGTTTATACCTGCATGCCAATTTTCCGACCCGCGGCTTTGACATTTTTCAACTGCGGTTGCACTATGCTGATCGTTTTTTGGTTTTTCGGCCAGCGGATGCGGAAGCTTACTTTTAAATAAATAAAACAAATTTTATTTATTTTAAAAATTTATTACAACTGTGCTTTGTTTTAAAACTCAATTATTACTAAGTTTCAATATGTAAATTTGATTTCGTTATGCATGATTTTAATATATTTGGTTAGCATTCAGCAAATTACTTTTCAATGTGCAGTGAAAACAGGACAGATGTTTCTATAACGGTTTTGTTTGATACCGTTCGTATTCGTTCGGCTAATTTTTTGCAAATCAATACTATTTCTTCACGATGTCTTTGCCGTCTTCTTAACATATCCCTGCGAAGTTGGTCTGACTGCTGGTTTTGAAGCGTATCCAGGTGAAGGACTTTGGTCGCCGTTTTGTCTGGTTTGATCACAGCTACAGTACGTTGCATCTTTTCCAGGCAACCCTGGCATGCCAGGCGGACCAGTTTGACCAGGATTTGCCATCATTCCGGGTATGCCCAGTTCACCTGGCGGACCCGGAAGACCAGGTGAGCCTGGATATGCTATTGCCATTCCAGGCATTCCGGCGTGTCCTTGTTTGCCAGGAGTTCCTGGTTGACCTTTCATTCCGGGCATGCCTTTGCTTCCGGCTTTCCCTTGTTTGCCAGGAGCTCCTCTGTTGCCCATGCGTCCGACCATTCCTGGCATTCCCATATTTCCTGGTTTTCCTGAAGGTCCCGGAAGACCACCAGTTGTTGCACCAGGATTACCTCCTGTTCCAGGTTTGCCACGGTTACCTTAAACACAGCTTGTATTAATATGTGACACCTAAGTAGTTTCCTGTTGTTGTGTTTGTATTTCGCAGCACAATAATTTGCGTCAAAATTATAAAAAAATTGAGGATCACACTGGAACTGACGTTGTTACATTTTAAATCAATCTGAAGATTTATAACCTGTATCGAGAATGGCACTTAAGACCTTTTATTTAAATTGAAATTAGCTCGTTTTACTCAAACAGTTTGAAGTTTACCTGGCTTTCCATTGTGACCAGGCGGGCCTCTTGGACCTGACGGACACTGTGGACAAGCGGCCTGCATGACAACAGGTTCCGCTGCAGGATGCCCTTGATTGCCAGGCATGCCTGAATCACCTGGCATACCGTCATCGCCAGGCATTCCAGGAGGACCTGGCATGCCTTCTGGGCACATATTTGAACCGACGTCGCAGACTAAAAACAACATTAAACTAGGCGTCAACCATAATATTTTCCTTTATGGGAAAGGTGTGGTCAACAAGAATTTCAGCTAACATGCGAAATTCAAACTTTTGTCAGTTCTTGACAGCAATTCAAATCCTAATTTTGGTTTCGGTATTGTAGTGACCCAAATTCTGTATTGCAGCTGTAGGAATGTACTTTCAAAAGTTAAGTATGCCTTAAGATTTTGAACTCAACATTATTTGGTCCTTGAGTCATTTATTCGCTACAATTAGGAATGATTGACGTTTATAGAATCTAATTAGGGTTTAGAAACTCTGCCTGCTTACAGGTTCTTATTGAGGGATACAGACTTTTTTCCTGTTGGGACTCCGGCTTGTTCTCTCTTTTGGGTCTGTTCTTTGGTGTTTTTTTGGCGTGCTGTTTTGTGGTTTGTGTTTTGTTTTTGTTGTTGTGTGTGTTTGTTTTGGGCTGGTTTGTTTTTGGTGGTTGTGCTGGCGTTGGTGTTTGTTTTGTTTTTGTTTGTTTGCTTGCTGTGGATGCTGTGTTTCGTTGTTTGGTTTTTTTGTTGGTGGTTGGGGGGGCTGTTTGGTGTTGGGGCCTGTTTTGGGGGTTTTGGTTGGTGTGGGTGGGTTTGTGTTTTTTTGGGTTTTTTTTTTTTTGGGTTTTTGCGCTGTGGGTTTGTTTTGGTTTGGGTTGGGTTTTTGGTTTTGGGTGGTTTGTGGGTGGGGGCTGCTGGTTTTGTGGTGGGTTGTGGTCCTGTTTTGTGGTTTGCTGGTTTTTGTGTTTTTTGTGTTGGTTTTGGTTGTTTCTTTTTTTTTTTTTGCTTGCTGCTGGCGGTGTGTGGGTTGTTGCGGGGTGGTTGGCTGGGTTGGTGTTGGTGTGTTTTGGGGGTTTGTTTCTGCGTGGTTTTGTCGTTTTTTTTGTTTTTGTGTGGTTGGGTTTTGTGTGATTTTTTTTGGTTTTGTTTTTGGTGTTTGGGGTTTTTCGGAGTTTGTTTGGTTGGGTGTTGTGTTTGTTTTTGTTTGGGCGTTGTTGGTGTGGCGTGTTTTTGTTTGGTTGGGTTTTTGTTTGGTGTTGGGTTTTTGTGTTTGTTGTTTTGTTTTGGTTTTTGTTTTTTTGTTTGTTGTTGTTTGGGATTTTTTGTGGTTTTGGGTTGCTTGTTGTTTTTGTGTGTGTTGTTTGTGTTTGGCTGGGTTTGGTTGTGTGGTTTGTTTTGTGTTTTGGTTGCTTTGCTTTGCGTTGTTTTTTTTTTGCTGTTGTCGCTGTTTGTTTGTTGATTTTGGTTTTGATTTGTTGTTGTTTGTGCTGTTTGTTTGTTTTTGGGGGCGGTTTGTTTGTTTGCTTTGGTTTTGTTGTTGTTTGGCGGTTTTGTTGGTTGTTGGGGGGTGGCGTCCCGTTTGTGTGTTTTGGTTGTTTTTGTTTGTTTTTGTGCTTTTTGGGCTTTTTTTGTGTTTTGTTTTTTGTTGGTGGGTGTTGGGGTGTGGGGGGGTGTTGGGGTGGGGTGGGCGGTGTGTGGTTTGTTTTTGTTTTGGTTGTTGTTGTTTGGTTTGTTTTTTTGGTTTGTTTTTTGTTGTGAGTGGATGATTTTTGATTTGTGTTTTTGTTGTTTGGGGGTGGTTTTTGCGCGCTGGTGGTTGTTTGATTTGTTGTTTGGTGTTTTTTTTTTGGGTGCTGATTTTGTTTTTTTTGGTTGCTGTTTTTGTGTTTGATGTGTTGTTTTTTTTTGTTGGATTTCTGCTTTGATTTTTGTTTGTTTTTTGCGTTGCTTGGGCTTTGGGGTTGGGGTGTGGTGTGTTGTGTTGTTTTGGGTTTGGTGGTTGTTTTTTGTGTGTGGATTTTTTTTGTTGTTTTTTTTTTTTTTTTTTGTGGTGTTGTTGTTTGTGCTGGCTTTGGCTTGGTTGTTTTGTTGCCTGTTTTTTTGGCGGGGGCGTGTTTGTTTGTTTTTGTGTGATGTTGGCTTTGATTTTGTTTTTTTTTTGGTGTTGCTTGTGTGATTTTTTGTTTGTGCGGGATTGGGTTTTTGGATGTTTTTGCGGCTTGGTGCGCTGATGGTTGTTTTTTTTTGGGCTGGGCTTTTTGGGTGTTTTTGCTTTTTTTGGTTTTTGGGATTTGCTGGCTGGAGCTGCTGTTTTGTGTTGTTTGGGAGGTTGTTGGGTGGGTTTGTGGGTGTTGTCTGGCTTGGTTTTTGGGGGTTGGTTGGTGTTTTGTTTTTGTTTTTGTTTGGCGTTTGTTTTTTTTGTTTTTGGAGGTTTTGTTTGTTGGTTTTTGGCTTGTTTTTTTTTTGCTTTTCTCGGCGTTTCGTTGATGGTTGTGATGGGTGTTTCCTGGTTGCTGTGGTGGATTGGTTTGTTTTGTTGTTTGTGATTTGGATTTTTTGGGGGTGTTTTTGGCGGGTTGTTGGTGGTGGGGTTGGTTGGATGGATTTTGGTGGCTGGTGTTTTGTGCTGTTTTTTTTGAGTTTTTTGTGTTGGCGTGGTGGCGATGGTTTGTGTTTGCTTTGCTGTTGTTGTTTGGGCTCTTTTCTTCTTGGTTTGGTTGGTTGTTTTGTGGTGGTGCTTTGCGTTTGGTGGGTTGGTTGTGGTGGTGTGTGTGTTTTTTGTTTTTTTTGGTTTTTGGTTGTTTTGTTTCTTTGTTTTGTTTTGTTTTTTTTGTTGTTTTTGTTTTGTTTGTGTGTTTTCTTTTTTTGGGTGATTTTTGGTTTTTTCTCCTTTGTTGCCTGCTTGTGCTGGTGTTGTGTTTTTGTTTTGGTTTGTTGTTTGTGTGTGTTGCGCGCGTTGTGCTGCTTTTTTTCTGTTGGTTTTTTGTGTTGTGCGTTGTTTTGTGCGGTCTTGGGGTTGTTGCGCGGGTTTTGTGTTGTTGTTGGGTTGTTTGTTTGTTTTGATTTTTTTGTGTTTTTTGCTTTGATGATTGGATTTGTTTTGGGTTGGGTGTTTGTTGCTTGGTGTTTGGTGCGGTGGGTTGGTTGTTTTTTGTTGTGTGTGTTGGTTTTTTGTGCTTGGGATTTTTTTTTCTTGGTTGGCGTGGTTGCGCCTTTTGCGTGTTGCTGCGTTTGTGTTTTTGTTTGTTTTGTTGCGGGCGGTGTTTGGTGTTTGTTTTTCTGGTTGCTGTTGGGTTGTGTGATTTTCTGTATTTTATTTGATTTTTTCGATTTTGATGCTTTTTTTGTTCTGGTGTGCGGTTTTCTGTATGTGGATTTTTGCTCTGCGGGCCGGATTGGTTTTTCTGGGCTGCGTTTTTCTTTTTATGGTATTGTTTCGGGGCTCTCAGGTATCGGAGGCTATGCTTTGGGTGATTGCCGCAGAACTGATATGGCATCTGGTGCGATTTCATAAGCAGAAAGTATTTGCTATTTTGTCTTCATAAAATTACTTTTAGAATTATTCAAAATCGCATCATGTTGCTACTAATTGCCGCGTTCATCTTCATCATTATTGGTATGGTGATTTATTTCGCATCAAGACACTAAAATACCGGTTTTATTTTCTGTGAAGAAAGTAGCAGAGACGATCGTTCAAAATACAAAATAGAACTAGATTTGTTTGAAAATGGTTAATGCTTGTGTAACGGCGCCCGTGACAAGTAAACGTAGTCGAAGTGGTTGAAGATTGCAACACGGCCTCTTAAGCTGTTACGGTGGACGAAGTTGTTATTTCGATTTGTTGAATATCATATGACTGGCTTCTCCAAGCTCAAAATTTCTGCCGGGGGGCGTTTCCGGGGGGCCCCCGGAGTTTCCGGGGGGGCAGCTGGTTTGCGGGGGGGGGGGCGTTTTCCGGGGCCCCCCAGATGATCTGGGTGGTCCTGGGGCAGGTTCAGAATTTCGCAAGCGACTTTTGGACATTTTTTTATTCTAGATCGTGTTTCCAACTCAACTGAAGATTACTCATCGCTCAACATGACAAAAATTCCCCGCAAACGCTAATATAATATTACTGACAACTTTACAGAAGTTGAAAGAAGCACAATTATATAAAATATATAACTTTATACGAAACTGTGATTAACATATATTTTATATATTAGTAAGTCTTCAGTTTATCATAAGGCTCAGGCGGGTTGAACTTGTTGCTGCAAGGTACTTCTATGCTGAAATGCCGAACGGTCTTTATATATGGCGCTTTTTTTCAATTCATTATTCGTATTGATTAGCAGATTCGTATCCGGGTTATTATTCGCGCAAAAATTTTACAGCAATTCAGCGTGAATTGTATTAAAAATTACATTTTGCGAATGTCCGCTTAAAAAGTCCAGGTCATTATGTTTTAACATTGAAAATTTTGGCTTAGAAAAGTCCGGGGAGCCCAGCAAAAAAATTTGCTGGGGGAATTTTGCTGGGGGGCGGCCGAAAATTCGCCGGGGGCGCCTTTTCCTGGGGGCGGCAAAATTTTCGCCGGGGGAAAAATGAAAATTTCGAAAAGTGCTGCCCCCTCGCTATGGAGAAGCAGTATGATACAAGAAGTTGAAATTTAAATTTCTTGTAAATAGAAATATATTCCGTAAAACTAGCAGTCGGAAACGGAATCGTAGGTACAAATTGAGCGTTCAAATTAATTTGTTACGTTTTCCCTTTCATTAGAGCGCGCAGATTACATTGTCCTGCATAATGTGTAATATAGCTGAAGCTTAAGGTTACTCTACTTCGGTACCGCATAGAAAAGTCGCCATCCCTGATCTTTATAACGGGGCCGACAGAGGTAACGGAGTTTGCTGTTCTGTGATCATTACATATAAATATTGCTGTCTGTGTCTGTTTGTGAGTTAAGTAAATTAATTTCTTGGTGTGAACGTACGAGTAAAAAGTATTTAACCTATACAAAGCTGCGATTTCAAAGTGCGTTCAAAATTTTTCAGCCTTATGCGGCGTTCACGTTATAACTGGGGAGCTTGGAACACGTTTTGTCAATGTTGATTCGACGTCAACATAAAATTCTGTGATCGAATAGCGGTTATGTAGACAAATGTGAATGTCATATGACATTGGCTTACAAATCACTGATGTCGAGCGATCATCGTATACAAATAACATTTGTCATATGATACTGCGGGACATTTTATGCGATATTTATATGACATTCAAAAAAATTCTACTAAATATCATATGATATTTATACAGGACAATGGAATTTGTGACGCTAAATAAAACAGTAAAAAGTCGGATAATGCAGCATTAAATGATTTCGCAAGTTGAATTAGCTTCTACGTTGGTTCTTTTCTGAAGTTTTTCCAAAATATATTCCTAAGTACAAATAATTCAAATTTGAAATTTTAGTATCATATGACATTCTACAGTATAATCAAGCTAGTTTAAAACTTTGCAGACATTTTCAAACATATCATATGATACTCGCAGACAATATTTGGAATATCATATGATATTGCAGTACAAACAGTAGATGTAATCAGAATAGCAGACAATTCAAATTTTTTGAATCTCATAGCGGAAAACGCAGAAAAATGTTACCAGCTATAGTCATAGGGACAAAACGTGTTCCAGGCTGCCAGTTATAACGTGATACTATAAACTTTACATCAAATCTTTATATCTTTTTCTCGGACGTTCCAGCTATTTCGGCTGTGTATATATATAATAAAATAAAGTGTGGTTCAGTGTTTTCTGATTTTATTCGAGGAATGATTTTTCGCAGTTACTAATTACACGGTGTAACTGGATATCAGTTTCCGTAATAGTTTGTGTCGTTTACGATATTTCTGATGCTCCCAAATTGAATCATATATTTTTTAATATTTATGCATTCAAACAACATTTTTTCAACATTTATACTTTTTATTTTATTTCTGGTATTTTGCAGGGTGCAACATAGCGTGCAACATAAATTATCCGAGTCTAGGTCAATTTAAAACTTTGCCGGTGAGGTGAAATTAGGTAGTAAAAATAATGGTTAGTTCATTTTAGCAATATAGTTTTACGCTAATTTTGTGCGAAATTTCAGAAATTCCTTCCTGAAAATTGTGACAAAAGTAAAACTAAACGCGCTAAACAGATAAATTTTGCAAAATTATGCGAAATTACACGAAGTTGCCGGAACCTCCGCCAAGAATTTTACCGAAGCAGAGGTCAATTGTGTGTCTTGAAATCTGGAGGCAAACCTCTGGTTGTACCCTGGTATTTGATCACCGTTTCCGTTGTTTGCTAAACGAACGACAAGAATCAGCGAGTTTGCTTGGGTCGCAGTGCCGCTGAAATCGCCGTACGAGTTTAGTGAAAGAAGCAACATAACATTGAAAATAGCTAAAACTTAAATCGCTCAATTTTCTGCTAAAGATACGTCGAGCTGCTCGATTCAAAATAAAATGTGACAAACTTGCATTTAGCGCTACAGGAGCCGGCGTAGAAAATTCATTTTTGCAATGCGATCCAGTAGAACTTTGTCGAAGGTTCCGGCAATTTCGGTAGTGGTATTTTTACAGTGTTAGTAAGATTGTATCGTTTGGTGTTTTTAGGCTTTGGGTTTTGTAACACGTCCAAACAGGTTGCGTGATTTATTGAAAAATAAACGTAAAATCAGAATTTTGCGCAACATTTCAACTTATTTGTTGAAATTAGCAAACTAAACATCGCTTCCTTTGTCCGGCCAATGTAAAGAACAGGGGCGGAACAGTGTTATAAACATATTCTAAGCAAAGCTAAGCGTAGCAATGTGAGCTAATTCATGAGAAGAATTTTCTAAATAAATACTAAGAAACAATTGCTTTAAAAATTCAAAGATGTTTTATCCGACTTTGTTTTGTTACTATCTAGTTCGTTTCTTACAATTTAGATTGATAGGTATCTAGTCAAAATGGTTTAGAACATTATAGATGATAATTCAATTACTTTTTAATTGTGCGATGATTGTTCACAATGGCAAAATAGCTCAAACTTAGTAACAGTTTAAAAAATCGAATAGTGAGGGGGATATGTTGGAAGATGTGGAGAACAATGCTTCCCTTTAATTCGTATTAATATATGACAAAAGGCATTCATTTATTTTAAAGAATCAGAAAATCTAGTGAGATTTTTACGCTTCAGTTTATTATAGGTAACAATTAAAACATCTCTGAAACTTTTATGATGAATCTCAGGGAACAACCTGAAGGTCCTTGTCTCCGGCTCCGGCAGAAAGTTTATTTGTCTGGTTTGGGCAGTTTGTAAAGTAATTTTTGTATAATTTATTAAAATTTATCGTCTAAGCGTGTTTCGCTTTCTTTTGTCATTGTCAGAAATATTCTGAGATTTCTAAAAATCAAACTATGAACTCAAACAACTTAACAACATATTGCAGATATTAGCTAAAATCAACGAATTAACATCATTCCGCTACATTATTTCGCCTCACTCCACTCCGCAGTTTCGTCAATCTTTGCTTGCAATTCTTTTCAATACCTCTCAGTTAACCCTGACTTCAATGTTTGTTTCTGTTAAAATTTTAGAAAACGCAGTAAAATATTTGTATGCCTCAATTATATTAGACAAAAATTCAAACTTCTCTGAAACTTTATACTTCAATGTTATGCGGGATTCACGTTATAACGGGACTGGCTGACCGGTTTCTCCCATGTTGATTCAACGTCAACGTTAAAACTCGGGCTCTTATATCGGTTCAACAGACAAAACTCGAATAGCATATGACATTATACAAACACCGCTCTCAAATAATCAATGTGTACAAGGGACGGTATGTCACGTGATACTGTGAGACATGTATGTGAATATCATATGATATTCCAAAATTTCAACGAATATCATGTGATATTCAGCGGGACGTGTAATCTTAGGGGCTAATAAATGAATGGAAAGTCGAACGGCAGAAGCTAAGATGTGCTTTATACCAAATACACGTTTGTAAAACATAACCGAACAAATTCGCTGAGAACCGCAGCTTCATAATTCACAAAATTCAAGTTTCACATTCTAGTGTCTTGTGATATTAAACGAGACAATTTGGGCATGTTACCTCAAGTATACAGACATTTGAAAATATATCCATGCTACAATATCCGGATACAAATATGGAATATCATGATATTGAAGAACAAAAGGTGACTACAGATCATATTAACAGACAAAACAAATTTTTGAATACCATATGAGGTCTACAGGAGACAAAATGTTACAATACTCTAATAGGGACAAAAATGTGCCTCAAGCTGCCCGGTTATAACGTGAACGCCGCATTAACAGAGTGAGGTTAATATCATTTTAACTATCTGATTTTATTTACCTCTAACCAGTGTGTAACTGGATATATGTTTCTTTTTCCGGTGAAAAATTTCTGTTTGCTTCCGTTTTGTTATTGAAATACCAAAAATTTCATTATTTTTATACTCAAAATTAGTAAATCAAATCAACTATAAATCTCGCAATTTTTCCTTTTAATGGACAGACATGCTGGATTGCTCATGTGACGAACGTCAAATTCATCCGGCATGTGGAAATGTTCAATATCCTTTTCTTTCCGTTATTCGGAAGTCATGATCTGTTTTTGTTAATTTTAAGATCCGTTTATACCTGCATGCCAATTTTCCGACCCGCGGCTTTGACATTTTTCAACTGCGGTTGCACTATGCTGATCGTTTTTTGGTTTTTCGGCCAGCGGATGCGGAAGCTTACTTTTAAATAAATAAAACAAATTTTATTTATTTTAAAAATTTAATTACAATGGTGCTTTGTTTTAAAACTCAATTATTACGAAAGTTCCTATGTAAATTTGATTTCGTTATGCATGATTTTAATATATTTGGTTAGCATTCAGCAATTACTTTTCAATGTGCAGTGAAAACAGGACAGTGTTTCTATACGGTTTTGTTTGATCCGTTCGTATTCGTTCGACTATTTTTTGCTTGGTTCAGGCTTAGGCTTCCCCATTTTGAGTCCCAATCAAGATGAGTCCGTATCCCTAATAAAAGTCCGTAAGAGGATAGTCCCTAAACCCTGATCAGAGTCCATATAATGTCATTATCCCTAATTGTAGCGCATAATTCTCCAGAAGAAATATTTGAGTTCGAAACTTTAAAGCGTTCTTCATTTTGAAAATCTTCTAAGTATACCTTGCATATATCGCTCAAGCTATTGACCAAGACAAATAAATTATCATAAATACATTCCGTTCCGAAGACAGGGGGTCTTTGCGACAGGCGAAAACAATCCAGCTCCTTGATCGGGTCCTCAGTTTTGCTATTTGGATTGTTGTGTCCTGGCCACCACGAAATTTTGGCGGACTGGTGCAAGATTGGTTTCCCGGAGCAAGCAGTTTATCAGACAAAAAGGCAAACTATAATCCCTCAAGTTGCAGCCACCGGATTGCTGTAAGATTTACAGTTGCATTGCAATAGCGTCCATAAACAAGTGGATCATAATCCACTTCGTTATTT
This sequence comes from Enoplolaimus lenunculus, assembly GCA_030248215.1. Classification (NCBI taxonomy): domain Eukaryota; kingdom Metazoa; phylum Nematoda; class Enoplea; order Enoplida; family Thoracostomopsidae; genus Enoplolaimus; species Enoplolaimus lenunculus. The sequence goes on along the minus strand of JASANG010004041.1, from coordinate 2,999 downwards.
TAGCTCATACATCAAATACTTTTTAAACTCGAATTCTGCTGTTCAATATTTCAGCTAGTTGCCATTGGATTTAAACTATGCTCATTGTTCAAGATGGTATCGCAGTGCCCAAACGAGAGGCAGAGGGTCCTTTCAAGTCCGACTAATCAGCATAGGAGTCTGTATCTATAGACCTGTAAGCAGGCAGAGTTTCTACCCTAAATAGAGTCCAGAAACGTCAATCTTCTAGAGCGAAAAGCTCAAGGCCAACAAAGAACCTGTAAGCAGGCAAGGCTCAACAAATTCAAGCTGAGGTAAACATCAATCATTCCTAATTGGGATGCAATGACTAGAGGACAATAATGTTGAGTTCAAAATCGGGAAGGACACTTAAAACTTTTGAAAAGTACATTCCTACAGCTGCAATACAGAATTCGGGTCACTACAATACCGAAACCAAAATTAGGATTTGAATTGCTGTCAAGAACTGACAAAAGTTTGAATTTCGCATGTTAGCTGAAATTCTTGTTGACCACACCTTTCCCATAAAGGAAAATATTATGGTTGACGCCTAGTTTAATGTTGTTTTTAGTCTGCGACGTCGGTTCAAATATGTGCCCAGAAGGCATGCCAGGTCCTCCTGGAATGCCTGGCGATGACGGGTATGCCAGGTGATTCAGGCATGCCTGGCAATCAAGGACATCCTGCAGCGGAACCTGTTGTCATGCAGGCCGCTTGTCCACAGTGTCCGTCAGGTCCCAGAGGCCCGCCTGGTCAAACGGGAAAGCCAGGTAAACTTCAAACTGTTTGAGTAAAACGAGCTAATTTCAATTTAAATAAAAGGTCTTAAGTGCCCATTTCTTGATACAGGTTATAAATCTTCAGATTGATTTAAAATGTAACAACGTCAGTTCCATGTGATCCTCAATTTTTTTATAATTTTGACGCAAATTATTGTGCTGCGAAATACAAACACAACAACAGGAAACTACTTAGGTGTCACATATTAATACAAGCTGTGTTTAAGGTAACCGTGGCAAACCTGGAACAGGAGGTAATCCTGGTGCAACAACTGGTGGTCTTCCGGGACCTTCAGGAAAACCAGGAAATATGGGAATGCCAGGAATGGTCGGACAGCCATGGGCAACAGAGGAGCTCCTTGGCAAACAAGGGAAAGCCGGAAGCAAAGGCATGCCCGGAATGAAAGGTCAACCAGGAACTCCTGGCAAACAAGGACACGCCGGAATGCCTGGAATGGCAATAGCATATCCAGGCTCACCTGGTCTTCCGGGTCCGCCAGGTGAACTGGGCATACCCGGAATGATGGCAAATCCTGGCCAACCTGTCCGCCTGGCATGCCAGGGTTGCCTGGAAAAGATGCAACGTATGTAGCTGTGATCAAACCAGACAAAACGGCGACCAAAGTCCTTCACCTGGATACGCTTCAAAACCAGCAGTCAGACCAACTTCGCAGGGATATGTTAAGAAGACGGCAAAGACATCGTGAAGAAATAGTATTGATTTGCAAAAAATTAGCCGAACGAATACGAACGGTATCAAACAAAACCGTTATAGAAACATCTGTCCTGTTTTCACTGCACATTGAAAAGTAATTTGCTGAATGCTAACCAAATATATTAAAATCATGCATAACGAAATCAAATTTACATATTGAAACTTAGTAATAATTGAGTTTTAAAACAAAGCACAGTTGTAATAAATTTTTAAAATAAATAAAATTTGTTTTATTTATTTAAAAGTAAACTTACCGCATCCGCTGGCCGAAAAACCAAAAAACGATCAGCATAGTGCAACCGCAGTTGAAAAATGTCAAAGCCGCGGGTCGGAAAATTGGCATGCAGGTATAAACGGATCTTAAAATTAACGAAAACAGATAGTGACTCAAATAACGGAAAGAAAAAGGATATTGAACATTTCCACATGCCGGATGAATTTCGTCGTTTTCATTTCACATCAAGCAATTGCAGCATATCTGTAGTAAAGGAAAAATTGCGAGATTTATACGTGATGATTTACTAATTTTGAGTATAAAAATAATGAAATTTTTGGTATTTCAATAACAAAACGGAAGCAAACAGAAATTTTTCACCGGAAAAAGAAACATATATCCAGTTACACACTGGTTAGAGGTGAAATAAAATCAGATAGTTAAAATGATATTAACCTCACTCTGTTAATGCGGCGTTCACGTTATAACCGGGGCAGCTTGGGGCGCGTTTTGTCCCTATTAGAGTATTGGGTAACATTTTGTCTCCTGGTAGACCTCATATGGTATTCAAAAATTTGTGTTTGTCTGTTAATATGATCTGTAGGTCACCTTTTGTTCTTCAATATCATGATATTCCAGTATTGTCTGCAAATATCATGGGATATATTTTCAAATGTCTGTATACTTGAGGTAACATGCCCAAATTGTCTCGTTTAATATCACAAGACACTAGAATGTGAAACTTGAATTTGTGAATTATGAAGCTGCGGTTCTCAAGCGAATTTGTGTCGGTTATGTTTTACAAACGTGTATTTGGTATAAAGCACATCTTAGCTTCTGCCGTTCGACTTTCCATTCATTTATTAGCCCCTAAGATTACACGTCCCGCTGAATATCACATGATATTCGTTGAAATTTTGGAATATCATATGATATTCGCATACATGTCTCACAGTATCACGTGACATACCGTCCCTTGTACACATTGATTATTGAGAGCGGTGGTTTGTATAATGTCATATGCTATTCGAGTTTTGTCTGTTGAACCGATATAAGAGCCCGAGTTTTAACGTTGACGTTAAATAACATGGGAGAAACTGTGTGCAGCCAGTCCCGTTATAACGTGAATCCAGCATAACATTGAAGTATAAAGTTTCAGAGAAGTTTGAATTTTTGTGCGAATATAATTGAGGCATACAAATATTTTACTGCGTTTTCTAAAATTTTAACAAAACAAACATTGAAGTCAGGGTGTAACTGGAGGTGAAAGATACCGGAGCCGGAGGTCAAC